>JBAFTA010000024.1:19294662-19310927 GCA_036919975.1 Melanotaenia parkinsoni
GATGGATGGATGGATGGATGGATGGATGGATGGATGGATGGATGGTTGGATGGATGGATGGATGGATGGATGGATGGTGAAATGGTGACCAATACATTTGCTGGTCTTTTTCTTGTAGTAGTTATAACTGAATTTATTTAGTCACTAACAAACGTCTGCTTCCCTTTTCAGCCCAGTAGTTCACAGTAATGCAGAAATTAGCTGCTGGTTTGCCGCTTTAAACTAACTTCAATACGAGAAATGGAGAAGAACACCAACGAAGAAGACAACAGCCAATGTGCATGTGAGTTGGAATGAACGACCGCTGTGATTGGCCTATGTGTGGAACGAGATGGGTTTTGGGTGAATTTATTATTCCTCTTTGTTGCCAACTTATCAACTTTGACGCTATATTTAGCGAGTTTTCAGACCCCTCTAGCGACTTTAAAAAAAAAGTGACCAGCTGCATTCAGAGCAGATGACGTTCACCTCTGTTTCATGACCAGACTGAAAATGAAACTTACAAAACTGCTGCTGGAGGATGCTACACTGGCTTACTGTCACAGTAATGGGGATGACAATATTTAAAAAGTTAAAAATGTTGTGACATGTTCCAGACTCCTAATTAAAAAATAAAATACACTTAAAAAACTGAACTTAAAAAATTAAGAAAATATTCACAGATTTATTTGTTTATTTTGCCGTTCTAAACATTTTTAGGTTGTCTTTTTATCATTTTTTGCCTTCACCAGTGCATCCCTCTCTACAGCAGCATCCAATACAACTATATGTACCAGGCTGATTATGGTAAATAGAGACTTCTAATGATTTTAGGACAGATGCGATTTGATTTGACAAGTTCTATGTCTACTTGTTTGATATTAGTGCCGCCAGTAAGATTTTTTTAATTTTTTTTTTTTATGTTATGTCAACTGCTGCACATAAAAATGTGAATAGTAAATATAGTCATTTCTGAATTTATTGTTCAAGTGTTTAACACTAATACAGTGAAAATGAGAGGAAATGTGAATATTTACTTTGCAAGGCAACTTCAGTGTGCACCCCTAAATTTTCTGCTTGTGCTCCTAAAAATTTAAGTTAGTTTCTCTTCTCTGGTTTGTTTCTTTCACTGGTCACATGTCAGCTATGCTGCTCAGCATTGTCCCCGCAATTTCTGGTGCTATTTCTCCATTTTCAGTCAAGTGATGTATGGCAAAGCTCAGTGAAAATTAACAAAATTACTTGAGTAAATAATGCAGGAGACAGACGAAACTTGTTTATCTCAATGTTCGTATCCTTATCTGTATCGTGCATGAAGTGGTCTTTAGACAAACTCTGTCTAAGACAAGCCAGTCAGATTATCCCTGACACAACAAATGAGCTGCTCATTCATCATTTAAGGACAGGATAAACATTAAATAACGCTTTATCTATTTATTAAAAAATTTAAATCTTTAAGGATATAAATCTATTTAATGTTATTTACATATCTATTTATTTAACAGCTCTAATTTCTTTTAACTACACTGTATCAGAGTTAATATTATTATTGTCATTATTGTTCTGTATGATTATTGCTTTTATGTTTGTTTATTACAGCTGTAGCATGAAGGATGACCCTAGGAAAAAAATTCAGTCTATAAAGTTTTCAATCTGCAGTCGTCTTTGGCTTCATCCCTGTTTTTTTTTAAATAGTTTTCATAATTTTAATATATTAATAAATAAAAAAACTGCAGAAATTTGTGTATCTTTGTGTGGCCTGAAAAGAAGAAGAAGAAGAAAAAAACAAAACACAAATAACCTAAATTTTATGTATCCCTAACCACAAGCTCCCCGGCTTCCATATTTTCCCATTTTAGCCGTCCTTCATGTGACATGTTTTGCACACCTAAAAATCACATGACAAAAACCACACAGGAAAGCAAAAGTCCAGATAAACACAGTCCTGGAAAATATGTGAATGCAATGCAGCATTCACTGTTTTTATTTACATTTTCTAAAGTTATACATTTTATATGTCCGTGTATTTATTGCTTCTGCTCTTGAAGGGAAGGGTGGGTGAAAAGCTAAACAGAGGTGAATAAGCTGCTTGTTTACTTTGCAGTGAAAGTTCAGGACGCAGATAAGAAGGAAGCAGTCGCCATGGAAATACAAAAACTTCTCAGTGATGGGGTTTAACTTAAACATTGCCGATTTAAAAAAGGGGTAAAGAAAAGAAACTATAAAAAATACAATGTTAACAAACTGACTTTTTTTTTAATACAGATGTATACTGCCAGTATACAACTGGGTGATATACTGGCAGGCTCTTACTATCAGGTCTTTTATATGGCACAGGAAGTTTCAGCATGTTTTAAAATGAATGTTACCCACTTGATTTATAACCTTTAAAAAGCCATTAAATCAGGATTATAAATACAAGTTAGGATTGGGATTTAACTATCAAATTGTCGATAATAAACTAATTAATTTTAACATATCTGGAGCAAAATTTAAACATTAGTCATCTATATACACTATTATTTTTTTTCAGTCATATTCTTTCAGTTTGAACCTCATCAGGTTGTTTTGACCATGTCTACGTGACTAAATGCATTGAGTCACTGCCATATGATTGGCTGACTAGCTTATATAACAAGCAGTTAAACTAGTGTACCTAAAAATGTGACTGGTGAGTCTACAGTTTATGTTAAAAACATCAAAATGAAACCAGATCAGTACGTAAATGTAAATCTGAAAGCAACTGAAAAATCACTTAAATTTACAATGTAAAATGAAAGTTATTAACGTTGTTAAAGTACTTGCAAGAAAAATAAGAAAGCACCCACTTACGCGCTCAGTGCCACGAAACTGATTAATTAATTAATCTTCATTCAGTTTGGATCAGAACACTGTCAGCTAAAAAAAAGCAGTGTTATGTGGGATGTACAGTGTGTTTAAATGCTGACAAACAGTAGAATGTCATCTATATAAGCAAATACATTATGTGCTCTCAGACTGGATTTTTTCAGTTCCTAATTACTATACTACAAAAAGATTTATGTTTGCTTTCCAAACTGCAAAGATTCTGGACAAAATAGCACATTGAAAATATAGATGCTTGTTTTTGGACAATGTTTCTACAAACTCACCTAAAAAAAAAACTAAACAAAAACAAAACAGGAATGTACAGTTAGAACAGAACATACATGTATGACCAGAGGCAGTGAAAAATGTACATGAAACGTTTTAATCCTATATTGCCTATAGAAATCACCTCCATTAAAAAGGGAGAAGTGTTGGCTGTTAGATTTATAGACAGAAAACAGGCCCTGTGTGACAAGAACCTGAATCTAAGTGCAAGCAAATTCACAATCCTTAATCACCAAATTGGGAGTTATAAATTCAGTGGATTTTTAATAGGCTGTCAGCACAGCAGCGTTTACCAGTGCAGGACATGTGTATATTGCCATCTCATGTGGAGAGCAGCAATTTCATATACAGTATGAGAGTGTATGTTTATGTCTGTTTCAGGATATGTCTGCTCACCATTACATCTTTGCCTAAACTTTGCTTCATACCTGCACGTGTGACTGTATACATCTGAATACTTTCTAGCGGGTGAATTTGTTCATCCGTGTGTGGCCTTGAAGTCAATGGCCCATTGCAAGTTCCCCCGATGGCCGTGAATGGGGGGGGGGTATGACCTTTAATATGCCCAGCCCTCTCCCTCAGTCCATATTAATGTTAATCTATCAGACATTGAGTCTCCCTCACTATACAACTCTGGCAACATTCCCAGAGCCTTAGGGTGCAATCAAGAGTGTTGAACCAAGCTCTGCACAATGTATAAAAAAGAAAAAAATAAAGCCAGATCTACAGTTCCCTCTATTGCTGCTTTTTAGCTGCACGACCTGACACCAAACAGCAAAGTTACCACAGAAGACATTAACGTGAACATAGTAGCACGGAAGAGGAGGGCAAAAGATGCGTGGTGGAATTTTCGAGGTTACCTTGGGACTGAACTGGCTGGGAAAGTTGATAAATGCAGCACAGAAGTGTTGTGAAAAACAAGAGAGATTTAACATGCATTTTTAAAAGATAGTTGTCATTTTCAAACTCCTTTTAAGCTTTCTCATCCAGTTATGGAATATGCGTGAGGAATTATCATGACTGAGACACACTAATAATACAAAGGGCGTATTACGTGTCGAGCATGTAACATTCAAGTCCCATTTGGAAGGTACTTCCAAATCCGCCCTACAAAGCCGTACTTCGTTTGGCCTGTAGCGAAGGGTGCTGGTGATGGATCCTTTACAGCCTCTCCCAGAATACATTTCAGACAAGATGACAGTGAATGAGCAACCTCAGAAGAGAAGATTTTTTTATTTACCTCATTTTAGTACAAATGTGATAAAACCAAATACATAAAAAAGCATGTTTGTTAAACGGTGACATTAAAATCATTTATAATTTGATATTTATGTATTTTAGGGGTTTATGATGAGTGTTTATCAGCTGGAAAATAACAGAGCCTCAAATAGACTAAGACTGTTAAATAGAGGAAATGTAGCTTAAATGTTTAGGTTAAAACTTAAGCTAGTTGTTGCAGCTGTGACTGAGGCTAAACACCAAAACCTATTTTAAGGTCACTGAAGAGAAAAGAGCAAAGAAAGCCAATGAGGACACCAGTACATGCAGGTTCTAACTTATAAAGGAAATGTACTAGAAATAGATGGAAATAACTGTTCAAGACAAATATTGCCATGATTATATTCAAAATAAAGACTGCAATAAAGAAAACATAACCAGGGAGTTCATTAGCTTCTGTTCAGCCAATGAGGTCCAGGGGTGGTCGAGGAGATGCACAGAAGGGCTTCTGTCACTGTAATCTTTGAGCTGATCTGCCTACTTACTCAGAAAGTCTATGCCAAGTGCCATCTGGGAGCAGCTTTTTCAGGGGGGTTCATGGAAACTACTAATGTGTTTTTTTATTTGTAGCAGGGAGATCATATGAAGCTGCATGGTATATACTGCTTGGACTGTTTAAAAATCTTGCTGTTTTACCTGATACCTCCTTTCGTTCTTTTTTCATGACTCAGTACACATAATATGAGTTCACATATTGGATAATAGCGAAGACGGAGAAGAGGATGGAGCAAGTTGACAATATCATTTGGAGGATAGAGGTTTAATATTTAATATCCCTGAAACTGATTTCCACATTTACAACAACTTTTGCAATAAGTTGTTGGATATGTCGTAAAAATATCTGTTGTGAAACACTGATGTTTACTTGTCAACAACAGCATGAACTTTGAGATTAACTGAAATTACATACTATGAAATATGATGAAAATGAAGCAGAACTACAATAATAAAATGTATTTTAAGTAATCAACTGAATTGTCTATCATGTAATGCACAGAAAAGCAATAAGAATGGCTTCTAGATTTCAGTTTACTTAAGGTTTACAGAGATTAAATACAACCTTTCTAACATTCTGAAGACCAACCTCATGCTGGATAGAAAAAAAAGCTAAATACATTTATATTTTCTACACTCTACTGTTGTTTAAGTATGTAGAGACAGAACAGCAGATTTTGGCATGAATTTGCATCTTTCATACACATGCAAACACAGTTTTTGAACTAAACTGGAAACAAACCCTTCGGTAAAATGCAATCCAATAATCTGATTTAATCAATTTTAATACAGGTTGGTCATCAAGAGGATGAAAAGAAAAAGTCAAATATTTGTTTTTTTTTATATTTATTTCTTTATTTTATTTTTAGACTCATCTATTTTTTAAACATCCAGTTGTGTTCTTACCTTTGTTTTGTATATGAAGTCCATGTGCCTGTCCTCCTCCACAAAACGATCTCTCTAAAGAGAAAATAGTGAAAGTCTTATTATAACTCTTTAATTTGAAGTATGTACCAAAATTTCTTTATACCACATGAACAAAAATAAATCTGGCTTAACCTAAAAAATAAGAATTCCTCTCTCAAAATATTGTTTTACCATAAAATACGATTGCAACTGTTAAGTGTTGCACATTAACAGATTTGTGCAGAAAAATGAGCATGTTTGCCTTTTGAGGAAGGATATGAGATCTTTCTGGACTAAAGTCGCCTCCAGTGGTGGAGAACACCCTTTCAGAAGGGCGGCGGATGTTTCAGGTCTGAGATCAGGTTGCTCTTTTCAACCTCATATCAATCAGGGATCAAATGGTTTGTTAAACTCTCTCTTTTCTGGGGGGGGGGTGTATTTTCAGTTCATCTCCCCACATAAACTTTCTAGTGAATAAATAAAACAAAGATGCAATGGTTAAAATAATATTTTGACAATTCCTATTTTTAATTAAGCTATGCCGGACAACATGCAGCAAATTATTCTCTTGAAATTCACAGGCTTCCACTGCCGAGAGTCACTGCCATCGCTAAGCAGCGTATCAAAGACTTTACATTTTTGCGAAGAGACTGCATGCCATGTGGTCGAGTGTTTCAGCATGTTTGAGGTATCCCCCATTTGTTGTAATCAAACCTCCGCACATGTTGGAATTTCCTCTAGTGTGATAATTTTTTTATAAAATACAACCATTGTTTGAAGCGGTTCTGCTTCAACGCCATCTTTGCTATGTTATGAGCCAAAATATGGAGCATGTACATGACGTCACGCAAATGCATCAGATGCTAACGGAACCAGTAAGCTTAATCACAAGACAAGCACCGACTATACTGAAGAACAAAAGCATCACATTGCAGCCGGCTGAGGCAGATGACTGCACTTCCCGAGCCTGATTCTGACAAAAGTTTTTCCTCTTCACTTTCTCTGATTAAATTAAGATTAAATCAGAGAGGATTAGATGTAATCTGTTGGTTTCCTTAATTACTTTTTATGATTTGTCTTACATGAACACAGTTATAAATTGAACTACAGTGAATTGCATTAAATTGTATTGTTTTTGTAAAAGTGTCTTGAGATGACTTTGTTGTGAACTGAAATTATATAAATAAAGCCAAATTAAATTTTATTAAATTATTGTTGATGCTGATACATAACTCAAGACTTCCAGGTCACATATTTACTGGACGTTTTATGTCAGTCTTCTTATTGGCCAGCATGACTTCAGAGGTGGGGATAGCTCACCAGCTTTTGGTCTGGCATGCTCCTGACAGTGTGTTAGGTCAAATTCACACCTCACAGTTCACTAAACTCTTTGAGGGTATCAACATTCAGCTGGTCCGAGTTTGTTTTCACTCTGCACTTAGTCAAATGAACCCAGTCTTTTGAATAATAATCCCCTCCTCACCTCCACGGCATCCAGGATAACTGAAGGACAAGCAACAAATAATAAAACTGACTTAGTAATTATGTTAGCTGGGGCACGCTGTTATGCCTTCTGTTGGGTAAAATGCAACAGAGCAATATAAGGAAACAAGAGCACATCACTCCAATGTTGCACTGGCTTCCTATTCATCTCAGGGTAAAATTTAAAGTTATTTTATTTGTTTTTATTTGTCTTAATGGTCTTGCGCCCACATTGGTCCAACTTGATGCACTCCTATGCCGCTTCTCGTTCCCTCCGGTCAGCTGACCAGATGTTGCTGGTGATTCCTAAATCACAAAGGAAAATGGAAGGTGATCAAGCCTTTTTCTCTTCTGACCCCGAAGCTCTGGAACGTGCTTTCTCTGCACAAAAGACAAGCTAACTCAGTTGATGATTTTTAATTTTGTTTGAAGACACACTTTTATTCCTTAGCTTTTGTGAGGTTGACATTTTACTGTCCATTCAGATTTTATTGGATCCTCTCTGTTTTCAGAGTTTATATTATTATATATTATTCATGTTATTATGTGTTTTGTTTCTGTCTTGTGTTTCACCTGTTCTGCATCACTTCGGTCGACTTTGTGTTGTTTTCAAATTGCTGTATAAATAAAAATGCTATGGATTGGCATCGATAGGTTAATGCAGGACAGCTTCCATTTTCATCACTGCAAAGTGAGTTTTAGTCTCTATAGATCTGGCAGCTGTTAAACAATTTGGATTTTACAACCCAATAACAGATACTTTCAAGTAAAGTTTAATTATACCAAATATTTCATTGATATTCCTTGTTGGTCTAACTTTAAAAATAACTGGGTCACCTAAAAACAGCTCTGAGTAATCAATGGTACTTCGACAGTAATTTCTTCAAGTGCTCGTCAGTGGTCATGTAGCTAATACGTGACTTGACTTGGCACCTGCAGACTTCCATACCTACCACATATGTCTTTCCTTGGATCTAATTATAACACTACTGCTTTAGTGTCTTTGACGACCTCTTCCCAAGACATTCAATATCTGCAATCTTTTCTATTTTTTTAAACAACACATAGTAGTCCATAGAATTTTACTGTTGTGACTCTGTGTCAAACCATCTAACCAGGATGTTGAATATTTCAGCTCCCATATGCTGTCACTCAGCGCCTCAGACAGTCAGTGTTGCTGTCTGGTCGTCAAGGAGACGACAGAGCGACAGGTCCTGCTTGGCCCCCGTTAGCTGTAGCACTGTGTGCCTGCATGCGACGGCCAGGAGCCGGTGGTTTGTTATGGCGTGTCGCCACCCTTGGCGAACCATGCAGCCTCCTGTTTGTTTGAACAAGGGCCCCGGTGCCCGGCTGTTCTCTCACTGCGGCGGAGAAATGTAAAAAACTGTCAAAGCTCAGCTGTTACTGAGAGAAAATGTAAGGTGAGCCATGCTAAGGAGGAAAATGGTAAAAGCTAAGAGAGAAACTACAAGCGAGAAGGGCATTGTAAGGCAAGGAAAGAATAAAGTCATGAAAAATGGTGAATAATGTGAATAAATAAATGGAGAGGGAAGAAGGTGGGAAGGGGTTACAGTGAGCTTGTAGCTGCAGCTGAGTGAGGAGGATAGGGAATGTATGTCAGGAGGACAAGTGAAGTCTGTAACTATGCAGCAGGGTGGGCCACTCCTGTTTCCATGACTAATTGAAATCTTCCACTGCTTCTTTCCAATTCCACCCATTTCTTAGTTTTTACTTCTCTGTTATTTCCTCCCTCCCTCTGTCACGTCTTGCCTCCTTACACATGTGCTTGTTTTATATATGGGTAAATTTTCAGATTTGTGTGTAAATTTACTTTTTAATTAGACAAACCTGATTGACAGTGTGATGCCGACATGTTTTCAGTAGCGGGACAGATGGTGAGCAACATCTTTTTTTCTACAAGATCACAAAGGTTTATATACATGCTGCTTTTCTAAAACTTAATTGTGAAAAAATAAACATTTAGTAAATTTCTATAACGTATGGGCATTAAACTCATTGCTGCAGAAAACTACTTAAATGGTTAAATATACAATATGTTTGAACATCAATGCAGCAGAAAACAGCTATTTGCTGTGATGATAATATAATGATGGCTCATAGATACCTGAGAGCAAAGTAAACTATCTCTTTGTGTTTCCTTGATTTTCTTGTGTATATCTTGGAAATCACTCACTCACAATCGTACTATCCGTTTCCACGGATAGTAGGATTTGTTTGGTGCAGTGTGAACACCAACTGTGCTCTGATGCGAACCAACTCTAGTCTGCTTAAAAGCAAATAAACTATCCAGTGAACCACAAAGGAAGTGACATATTCCAACTGTAATAAAGCTTTAAGAAGAAGGATGTGACAAAGATTATTGTTGGGTAGGAGGAAAAACAACAGTGTGCATTCAAATAGGCCAAGGTTGGTTTTCTTCTTGTTCCTGCTTTTTCATTATTGATCAGTGGTTGTTTAGGAGAATATCGGCCCCTAGAGAGAAGTTGTTTTAACTATGTGACTTTGTCCAGGTGGTTTGGTCCACTTGAGTTCAGTGCAGTCTGAACACAAACCAAACCAAATGAAGATGGGAAACACTTTGGAAATTCCCGCCCAATCGAACCAGGTCGCTCAGATTATCCTGGTGTGAATGCCTCCTACGTAGACACTAGAGGTCTTATAAAAAAACGAAGACAATAAATAAATAAGTAAAGTCATAGATTCCACACAATAGTGAAACCTGACTGAACTTATTGAAGGGTCTGTCAATGATAAGACAATGTTGTTTGTAGAATCTACTAATCTACACGTACATCTCTACATAAGATAGCGTAATATATCTTCAGAAGTATAGACGCCAACACCAGCAAACATAAGTCCATCTCAGTATCTTAAACAGCATCCTTAGTCCATCATTATACGCCACTGCTTTGTCCACATCATCATCCAAATCATCTGTTATAAAATGTCCCAGATATTTAACTTAAGTACTTACTTTCAGAGCAACACCAGATGAAGAGAATTTAGAAAATATTGTTTCTGATTCTCCTTGGTATTGATGATATTCAGTTTTTATTTAAATTTATAATTTCATTTCGATCTGAAATATGCTTTTTTTTTTTTTTTTCTTTTTAACTTGTCCATTGTCACAGAAAGCAGAATGATGGTCTGGCTGCTGTGTTGTGCCAAAACAATTTGCTTTGCCAAGACGAACTTTACTGATATAAGGCTCCTCTTGATCCTTAAGTATTACTATTTATTTATCTATTGCTGAATTTGCATATCAATGCTGGACCTGACAAGGGGAGTGCGAGCTAAAGCAAAAGAAGAGAGTAAACAGATGATAAAAAGGGTGAAGAGAAGAAAAAGGAAAGAAGGATACACCAGATACAAAGCAACAACATCATCTAATGGTAGGGCGTAGTAATGTATAAAATATCTCACCTAACACACACAGTTAAAACATGGGACTCATATAAAGCCCCGTTTCTACTGAGTGGTTTGGTTCGGGCTGGTGCGGCCTGGTGTGCTATTTTGTGTGTTTTCATTATAAAATGGGCCCATACAACGCAACCATACTGCACCATCATTTATGGACCCCCTTCAGTTGTAGGTCCATCGGTCTGTGTCAGACACGTGACCTAAGTAGCCGACCCTCCCCACCCCCCACCCCACCCCCCCCGCGCCATGCTTCACAACACAAGCAACACAACTAGCAGTATTTTAGTTAGTAGTACGCTTTAAACCGTTTACTCAGTCGCCTGTATGGAGTAAAAGAAGAATGGTGAGAGGCTCCCGTACAAGGACAAGCTTATCAAGGAGGCCCGGGATCGGTATTTGGCCAAATTGTCAACAGTCAGTAAAATAGATCCTTATGACCTCAAAGCTAAGGAACGGAGCTCCGATGTAACATTACTACCCTTGACCTCGTCGCTGGACATAAGCTACCTCGTTTATGGTATCAATGTTTACACTTATGAACAGTTCAGAAACTACAAATCTCTGGAAGCTCACAGACATTTCAGAAATGACTGGGTACAGGATCTGTTCACACTTCCACCGCAGGACTGCACAACACAGTCTCACTGCAAAGGTAAGCTCACCTGCTGTTAGTGTAGTTATGACTGGTGGTTAGGGTTACTTTACTTGTTTTATATCTGAGCATAAATGATTCATGTGCATTACAATGTTGCAAAAGAAACCACTTCATATTTATATTACATAACACAGAAAAAGTTTTAAATGACAATCCTACCACATTTTCATACAATTACATTACTCAAGCTAATATGTCCGTCTGGCATCAGCCTATAAACCAGAAACTGTAATAACATCCTTATAAATGAAGCAAAATATAGGACATGGTTAAACACTGTTGCAAACGGTTGTTGTCTGTCCGCCAGTGTGTGTGTCTACAGGTCCTGCGCTCCCAGCACCTGACTGGCTCTCCACTGAAGCTCTGGGTCATCATGGAGGTCTACAGCCTGCAGCAGATAAAGAAAACTTCTGGATCTGCTCTCATTGTTCCTCTTGTTGACAACTTAGCACATAGTTTGTTTCTTTTTAAACCACAATTGCACATTATATTGTTTCAGTGCTGAAATGTCCATGCAAAGATGTAAAATTCTCCCTCTATATTACTTGAAGATATTACGCCACAACTGCATATTCTCTATCCTCTCTATCTCTATTCATCCTCTCCAGCATCAGGTGTTCTCTTCATGGTCTGTAGCTCTCCAGTGTCTGCATCCTGGTGGACTCCATCTCTGCTGCTTGCAGTTTCTCTTTCCTCAGCTATCTCGTCTTCTTCGTTTTGCAGACCATGCAGCGTTTGTGGGTGTAACTGGCGTGTGTCCTAGAAGCAGGGATGGTGCCCAATCTGAGCCAGCCATCATTTCTTAAGCTGGTTAACCTGCAATCGCATATTTGGTGTTATTAAAAAACGAGTTAACATTGGATGCTCCCATTACATTTCACAATCTTAACCGCTTAATCCAACCAGTTAACATCCCATCAGAACTCACAGAGCACTCTTGGTATTTACCTGTTTCTCTAAAATCATTCACTCTGTGACGTTTTATATAAAGATGATTAAACAAAATAAATACTGATCAAACACAAACAGATGAACCCATTTCTATTTCCCTCCCTCTTTGCCTCTAGTTTACAAGTGAAGTTAGCCAATGTGAAAATAGCGACTTTAAAAAGCCAGATAAAGTATATTCATTAACATTACTTACACAATAAAAACAACAGCAACAACAAAAAACTTCCCTACTTGCCTTTATGAAAATGCCGAGAGCAAACACGCATGAAGGGAGATGGTGGTGAAAGTGATGTCCTTCCCTCACCGCTGCGACCGGGTCATCCGATGCCTCAGTTACATCCTTAATCTGCTGTCCAAAGCCTCTTTTAAAAGTGGGAAACCGGAAAAAAAATCTAACGTTGTGGCCGACTTTTCTACCTGTTTTCAATCGTGTGACTTAGTGTGGCAGTCTTTCACACAACACGAGACTCCCATTTTATCAAAGATTATAATGCAGCAAAGACGACAACGTTTACACTGAGGATGCAACCAACATGGCGATCGACTGCGGCTGTCCCGAGTGTGACGTCAGCTGACACAGACCGATAGGAAAATGCTACAGTACTGTTAGGGCAGAGCTACTGGGATCTGATAATAAAATCCATTTATTGGTGGACAGAAAAAGTCACTACCCCTGACAAACACAAAACAAACACAACGTTACCATTTAGCTCATGGTTCAGTTGGAAAGATAATAGGAAAAGGATGCCTGCAAACAACAGTAAGGTCTGGCTGTACAATGCTGCATGTATCATTTGTACAAAGAACCAAAAGCCAAACAGAACAAAAATGAGCTGCTGATTGGCCTCTATTGTTGTTTGTAGTGTCACGTTTGTTGTTGTTGTTGCATTAATATAATGCCACGCTAGGAATTTGGCCTGAATCCCGAATGCCCAGTGGCGGTCTGATTTGCAGTGGGAACTCTCATCTGAATTTGCGGGACCTTTCTAAAACTTCCAAACTTCTCGGTGGAAATGGGGCTTAAATTTTTATTCACCCAGACAGTGACTAAATGTATTTCCCAAAAATGTCTAAACATTTCTTTAAGATGAATAAACATTTATTCCATGGAGCCATGGAGGATATTCTATATGCAGGTCTGTAGAGGTGCTGGGCTCCCAATCAACAGAAAACCAAATAAAATCCATGCTAATATCACTTTCCATCTAAAACTGGTCATAAACTTTAACAAGATGTTATGTGTGACAAAGGGGCCACACATACGTATGTGTGTTAGTAAGCTGAATGGTGTATCAACCCTGCAGCGCCTTGGTGCTACATGCTAGCAGCCGGTAGAAGAGAGGTCCAGTAACGGGTCAGTAGCCTATACAGACACCAAGGGGTCTATGTAACACACACCCTGCAGATCATAAGTCTGCCGGGGCACAGCTTGATCCTCAGACTGCCTGCTCAACTGACTGAGCCGCATATTTATCACCTACCTCTGCATGACCGTGGCAGTTGCACCAAACATGTCAAGCTAGAGTGATTGATATCAACTGTTTATACTTGTACAAAAATCAATAATTAATCACTTTTAATCAAGCTTTAACAAGTCACATAGAAGTCATAAGAGGAGCCTGGCTTACTCAATTGAATGTGTGTTTTTTGGAGACCAGTACTGGACCAGGTCAAGTTTCTTCAAGCAAAAACCCACTCTTAGTATTTTATTTTTTTTTTTATGTTTTTATTGAGTTCAGTTGAGTGCTCAGAGGTTATAACCCAAACACAGATGATTTGAGAGAAAGCATAGAGCATAAAATATGATTAGGTTTCACTGTGCTACAAGCAAAAAGGACTATTTTATTACACCACAGGATCAAATTTACAAATTAAATTAGATGTCTTCCATCAGTCCTGGCAGCTATTGATTTCATCCTGAAGGGGGCGGTTCTGGGATGTGATAGAGATTATGACTAAATAAGATGAGCATGAAATAATGGAAAAGTTTGAGAAATAGGAAATTTCACAGGGTGTAGTAATTCTAAATAGAGCTGTGCAGTTTCAGACAACCTTTTTTTTAAGATCAAGTATGTAAGATCTAAGATAAATGAAAAATAAATCCATATCGTAGTTAATCCTCGAATCTGTCCAAATATGTATTGATGATTAACCATCAAAGGTTTGGACTGAGATAGGACATGGCTGGATTTAATTACAAAGGATGATAAATTAATTATGTTCCAATTAATTTTTATTTTTCTAGATCTCTTCTTGTTAAACAGGCATTTCATACTGGGTTTGAATCAAAGTGAAGTTTTGACAGGATTTTCTTTAGCTAGACAACTTTTGACCAACTGGCATTTCAGAATCACTTTTAAAGGTGAAGGAATTTATTGGTCCATCTTCATTCTAACCTTGATCGTTATTAGGACACTGTGATGTTGACTGAAAGAACAAAATTGTGGATACAAACAGCTGAAATAAGCTTCCTTTCAGGGGGTGGCTGGGTTACTCTTTGAGGAATTTGAGCATTAATGAGAAGCTGAAACAAGAGCCACTACTACTTTGCATTAAAAAGAGTCAGCTGAGGTGGGCGGAGCATCTGATTACCTGTGTTAATTTTACTGACTAATGGTTTTGTCAACAAATATTATTATATTTCTTTTTTCATTTAGAAAACAATACAATGAATAATAACTAATGTATGATGACAAAAACTATTAGGAAATGGAATGTAAAAAAAAAAAAAAAAATGCCAGACAAAAATCTACTTAGACAAGATTTAACAGATCTAATTTAGTTGTGTAGAAACAGCATGTTACATGTTGGGGAAAGATTAATCAAACTTAATCTTTATGTGCAATACGGAAGAAGACACACATTTCATCTAACCCTGGGAAGACAAACAGTTTGCTCTGACTTTCATGAAACTAATGCAACAAAATGTCAACAGCTGGGAGAACGACCAAAGACGACATACGGACACATTTAAGTCCCTCCAGGAATTTGCAATGTTGCTTTTGCAACTTTTAACACAAGTTCAGCCAAACTTCACAGATTTGGCTTTATATACATGTGTTGTCAATTCCACTTCAGTGTTTTGGATTTTAAATGTGCAAACACATGCAAGAGAAATGTCACAGGAATCAGATGGCACAGTAGATAGCAGCAGTACCTCATATGCAAAAAAATTCTGTACCTGTCCCGTACAGACCTGGAGCTGATGGTGGAAACAGAGCTATCTAAGACCTTGCTGGGATCCTCATTGAGGAGCTGGAGAGTTGCTGGGTAGATGGATATCTGGTCTCTCCTCATCATCCTGTTGATCTGTGAACTAAGCTGAAGAAAATGGATGTTATGCTCAAGTTAACTTAATCAAATCAAAGTGGACTTGTCTCTGTTTCTTTCTGGGGAAAATGCCCCCAAGATCACACTAGTGCTGGGGTCTGCAACCTTTACAATTCAAAGGGCCATTTTCCCCTTAGTCCAGCTAAACAAAACATGTTTGGAGCCGCAAATGGTACGAGAACTTTTGAAAAAGTTATAATTTTTTTATAAATATCTGCTATAGGAAATTTGTTGTTATGTTTGGAGAATCACATTTTTATTTCTATCTTTAGGTTTTAAAATAAAGAAAAACATAAAACATGGGATGTAGATATTTGTGGAAAATTAGGTAAAAAACATAGAAGCCCATAGCTTCCAACCTAATGACAAGAAATGTAGATTAATACATATATATATATATATATATATATATATATATGTATTAATCTATATTTCATCTGAAGGGATCCCGAGACACGGGCACGTCCCACCGGAAGGAGGCCCCGGGGCAGACCCAGGACACGCTGGACGGACTACATCTCTTGGCTGGCCTGGGAACACCTCGGGATCCCTTCAGATGAGCTGGTGAATGTGGCTGGGGAGAGGGAAGTCTGGGTTTCCCTGCTTAGGCAGCTGC
>JBAFTA010000024.1:19311027-19331858 GCA_036919975.1 Melanotaenia parkinsoni
TATATATATATATATATGTATGTATATTGCTGGTATTTGTATCATTTGAGGAAATCCAATACAATTATTACACAAAAAATGGCAAAAGAAAAACTGCATTTGTTATTATATCTATATTTAAAAACATTAGTTAGTTCTTAAGCATTTTTAGCCATGTATTAAGAGGCGTTGTGGAAGGTCCAGAGAACGACAACCGCAGGCTGCAGACCCCTGATATAGTTCTTCACTTGTGCTATGAGAGCAAGCTGAATAGATTTGAACAGGATCAAAAACACTGAGCATACCTATCAGTGAGATGAAAATATGCAGCATGTAATAAATTACTTAAATCATAATTTCTGTTTAACTTTTTGAGGATTTTGCTTCCTTATTCTTATTCTGAATGGCTGTGTTTTGAAATAATAAAACCACCACCCTGATCGTTTACAGCTAACCGAAGAGAAGCAAAGACACACCTCTCTGGTAAAACTGATGTCACCCTCACTATTACCAACCATAATGAGTGTGTGCAGATGCACAAGCACACAAAGCATGCATAGTCACTCTGAAACACACTCCCCCCCTCAGTCCAGTATGGTACTGAGGCCTCTCCACATTGCACGGATAGCCACTTCGCCACCCCTGATTGGCCAGCAACACGTGTGTGAGTGTGACTGCTTTAGCATGTGGACATGCGTAAGTTGTTATGACGTGGTTTGCACAGCTCACCGCTCACATACTAAACTGTAGCTGCCACATTATAAATCTTTTGGGCGAGAGCCAGGAAAGGTAAACAAGAAAGGTAAAACATGGTGGATGGGAGGCAGACTGAGGGCACACAAGTGTTATTATGTGTCGCTTTGGTTCTGTGTAAAGGTGTATCATATTCTTGAATTATCCTGCAATGAGCAGGTGGAAGCTGTTTGGGTAAAGTGGTTTTTGCTGGGAATTTACTAAACTAGACATGAATTCCAAAAGGAGTTTGGTGTTTTATTTTCCTATATGGCTTGCTGGAAAGAATTCCTGCGTCTACCTGCCTCGCCTGCGGTGCAATGAGGTAAAATTATTCTCCGACCTGACTTTCTGTAGTCAGTCAGTCAGTGTTGGGGATCTGGCATGATGCCTGGCAGACGCTCAACGTTCGCTAGCCTCACGACTGAGTCTGTGTTTTTACTCAAAATAAAAAAAAAAGGAATGGGCCTCTCTTGTTAATTACCATTTACATATTCCTGGGCTCAATTTTTTAGATGAGGCACAGACTGGAGTTAGAGGGTGGGTGCTTTGGCGAGGAAATGAGACGCCATTTCAGTCGCCGCGCTAATTGTTTGTTTAGGTTATTAATAATTCCCAAGGTGAGGCGATTAATTCTGAAATGTGGAGAGCTGCAGGGAGCCGTGAGGAGCGAGAGATGGTGGAGGTGTTCTCGCTATGCCTATGACACACACATATATTTCTGCTGTGGTGACATTTACCGTAAACAGTCCCAGATTAGTTGCAGCCTGTTTGTTTTCAAGTGTCTAATGCCATAACTTTGGGCCATGACTCCTTGGATTTGTGGCCTTCTGCTGTGTTACCTGTTGCATAGAGGGAAGGAAGGTGGGAAGTATGAGACAGAAAAGAAAAGTATGGAAGAATGAAATGGTGAAAGACATTTAAAAGAAAAAAGGAGGGGGAAGCTTTGAGTTAAAGTTACTGTTTTTACTTTGGTTTTTCAGCATCAGTTTTGTGTTAAAAAAGATTTAAAATAAACATGGCAGGCACAAGCTACCTTCCTCTGGGATCATTGTGTCCCTGCCCTGTGGTAACATCCTGCTTCGATAAAACTGGACATGGCAACTGCTCTTTTTTTTTTTCTTTCTGCTGGCAAGAATCTTTTTCTGCGTTTCATTTATTTATGGCAACAGGCTAACATTGGAGATAACAACAGTGCATGTAAATAACTTAATCCAAATGAGACCTCAACTGGGCTGTGGCCATAAAAACAAGTCTGATGTGTGCACGTACGCTTGGTCAATGTTGTCATCGAGCATGGACTCAATAAGAACCAGAATGAGGAGGAGGTGAGCAAACATGAAGTCATGGCCCTCAGAGTATGAGCCCAGTCTTTTGCTCCAGGTTTGATTTCTGTGGGAGCAGAAGACAGCGACTCCCTGGCTCCATGGCCGGCTACTGTTTGGTGACTGTGATGTTCCACATGTGGCGGCGGACCTTGTCTTCTACCTCAGTGACAGCCACAGGGACATGTTGGCAGCCAAGAGAACCAACTCCAAAGGTGATGACAACCAAAATGATAGCTTCCATTTATGCAGTACAATTGTGAGGTGTCATAATATTTTTTTTGGCAGGGTGGGTGTTTAGGAAAAAAGTAAAAAAAAAAAAAAAAAAAACATTTCCAAATTCTTTTAAGTCCATAGTCCACGGATCATCTCTGACTTGAGGAGTTCATCCTTAACTGCCCCAGTTAAGAAGACGATGTCAGACATTTAAGAAGGTTTTTAATGCCAGTCGGATGGTTAGAACAATAAAAACTAGGATAAGTATCTTCGTCATGTCAGTCAACAGTTCAATAGGCATAGTAAAATAAAACACACCTCTTTGTTGGATCCATGGCAGTTTGTTACATGAAGTATATTTAGTGGTAAAGATTACCTGACATGGAATCTTGTTTTAATGAGGGCTAAGAGTTTAGGGGTTTAAGACCTAATTACACCAATACATAGAGCCTGGATTGAATAAGACATGCCATATTCACATACCAGTTTACTAGTACCACATTTATAGAAATAATATTTTTCCTTTACAATGGAAAATTAATATTTACATCAAACTAGTCTTATGAAATTAACCGTTGTGTATAAAAATGCATCCTTAAATCACATCATACCCCAAATATTTAGATATGTTTCAAACACCTCTAATTCCTTAAAATCAAGTTTAAGCCTTTGCAGCTTTTCAGTAGGGAAAATATTGTAGAAGTTGTAGACTATTTGAAGCAAATGGTCACAGAATGCAGCTGCTGTGTGCTATGACAAACACCTCAGTGTATGTTGTAGTTTAATTGCATGGCTCATTTTGGCTAATTTCAGCAGTTTGCTGTTGTGTAAATGGGACGACGTCCCTATTTGCTCAAATAAAATGACAAAATGTATGGATCATAAAAGAAAATTGCTGTTTTGCAGAAAAAAATAGCTAATTATCTATGAAAATCTGTGAAAAGGAGAGCTCCATTATGTTTAATTATGGCTCAGCATGTACAATAATGTCGGTTTTTAGAAACTACCAGGAGCAGCAGCAGCAGTGGCCAAAGTGACTGTATCACTTCATCTGAAAAAGTAAGTGCCTACTCAAACACAGAGCTAACTGCTTTGAGCTTCCAGTGGGTTTAGAGCTAAATCAGTGTAGTCAGTGCACAGAAACACTCGCCTATTGAGTCATCTGCTTCCCCAAGGGTCTGTGCCACTGTTTTTGGCCAACCACCAGGGACACTGGCTGGGTTAAAGCCACGAGACCCTAACAACTCTCCTGTGGACCTTAAAAACACACTGCCCTGTGCTCCGTTTCCTCTTCTGCTCACACACGAGAGCATGTGAGTGGGCCCCTCCATCGCCCCATTTAGGTGACTGATAGATCTGTAGATTTTCTTAAAACAGCCACCAATTATCAGATGCAAGCCCTAGCCCCCCACACCACCTACCCACCTCACTGTATTCACTGTTCCTAGGCTAAATGACTCCTGAAAGATGATGGGAAATTCTTTTTTCTGTCTTACTTCAATGTTAACTACAGCCATAGTGAAAAACAGCAGAACTAGTTTTAATTTAGGTTTAATTAAAGTTTGAAACCGTTCAGCAACAGCAAATTGAGTTTTCTGGCTAATAATGCATTAAAGGTCCACTTTGTAGGAAGTCATACCCAAGAACTTTAAAGTGTGTGTATAAAACCTCTAATAAATACATTTATGTGAGTGTCACCTAACCCCAGCATATGTATACAAAGGTTCCACTCTGGATCACTTATGTTTGGAATAAATATAATACATGTAAATACCACTTTAGTCACGGCACACTTATTTGTTGTGTGAGATTTTGTTTATTGCTAATATTAAAAACAACTTTTTTTTTTTTAACCCAGGAAGATCAGTTGAGAACCAGTTATCATTTACCATGACAACCTGGGCCAGAGGCAACAGTAAAACACACATATATACAAAGTATACAATTTCATAAAAAAGTAAAAAACACATTTAAAAAGTGCAATTAAACAATGATTCCAAAAATTAGCGGCCAAAGAGTGTACAAGCTTTTGTGATGAATAAGTTAATGTTACTGGAGCGGGACTTACAGTCACTGTTAAAAATAGTGATTAAAGAACTGAGATGTGCTGAAAGGAGCACTAGTGACAAGGCAGATTGTGGCATCATAGATGTCATATTAAAAATCTGAATTTAGCATTGTCTGTGAGAGAAGTGGATTTTGGGCATTTAAGTGCTTTGTGCTGACACAACATATATTAACTTGGGGGTTGTGGCTCAAAAAGTTTGGGAATCACTGCTATAAATAAATTACCATAATCAAAAATTAGTGGGACTCACATTTTAATTACTAAATCCTTTGCAGAGTGAGTGAAAGAAGTATTGCGGTACAAGAAACCAATCTTGGATTTAAAGCTTTTAAGTGCCAAAGTCCCCAAATTGCGACAAGCACCAGGTTATGTCTCCAGACAGAGCTTAAACCTATTACCACTTTCCACCACTAGATGGTAGACATGTGAACCGGTCATCAACACTTGCGGGTCGCCAACGATCTCCTGCCACTGCACCACCCGCCACACCAGCCTGTGGTACCACAATATGAAATTATACAAGAAATTTTACTACCATCGTAAACTGTGGTTATAATCACCATATTTTCTCATTTAGGAATTGGCTTTAAATTTAGGTTAAAAAAAAGTTAACCTAAACAGTTAACTTTGGAAAGCAAGTTGTTGAAGTTCACATCAAGTGAGGGGGAACTGTCATGCCATATTCCCAGGTATTTGTTGAAGTTAATGAATTGAATTTCTGAACTATCCACAGAGATTTTGGGAGGGTATTTGATCAGTAGGAAATTTCTATTGAAAGCCATGCATTTTGTTTTACTGTTGAAGCTGCAAGCTGTTGAAATTGTTATAAAGAAGTCTGGGTAGTGTCCAGGGATGGATTGGAGGTGTACAAAATGGTATCATCTGCATACAGATAAATGTACAAATTACTCACAGCACAAGCGATATCATTATTGCCAAGTTTACTTGCAGAGCAGAACCTTAGAAAGTGGTCAACCTTCTCTTTCCACTGTCAAAATACTTGCTAAATGTCACATTTTGCTTCTGACTACAGTAAAGTTTGATAGACATTCAGTCACACAACAAATGACACTGTAAGAGTTGAATATTTATTGGCTTTGGTCCTCATTGATGGGAATTCAACACACATGCTAATTGTGCTACTGATGCTTGAATTAGGGCTGCGATAGTGGACACAGCTCACTTTAGTCTGTGAATAAATGTATGTTTACTGGCTGTAGCCTCTTACATGGAGACTACGAAACCCGACAGAAACAATGGTAAAACAGCGGCAGCTGACACTCAGTACTGCTGTGTAAAGCTGCTTCCTGTCAAAAATAATAAAGTAGTCTAAATATCTCAGATACAAAACATTTTGGTGAACACAATGTAATGACATCCTTTTCTGTTGTAGCATACAGGCCATACCGGTCTCCTAGCAGATGTCACACTAGTAATGTAGCTGAGCTTCATTCACTGTTTTTGATTTGTGTTTAGAAGATATGAATACGATTATTGAAACTGTCAAATTAATAAAACTTTCATGGAAAACTTTTTGTGTTTTCCTTCTTGGGGTACCCATAGCCTTTTTTTTTTTTTTTTTTTTTTTTTGCTTGATTTACTTACTTGAGTATTGTTTCCGATTATCACAACTACTGCTTTTACTAAATTATAGCCTGGAGTAAGTACCTAACCAACTCCAGATACACGAAAACACAGTCTTATATATTTGCTTCAAACTAGTCTCTTAAAACATGGTTGAATCACATTATTTGTTTCTCTTTTTCAAAAGACCACTTCAGCTTTGTTTCACTAGTTAATGAAACACCAGTGTAAAAGTGCATCGTAGCCCTCAGAGCAATATGACTGCTATGATGTTGTGCAGCATGCTGGCCAACACTTTCTGTTTTTAAATGTGCTTTATAGATAAAGTTGCATGGCCTATGATCCTCAGAATGGGACTTTAATCACCTTGTTTCATGGGGCGTATCCACATTTAAAAAATAGTTTGCATCACTTTTGCTTGTTTCATTGTCTGACAAAAGAAACAGAAAATATCTAAATGAAAGCCATCTTGTCTAAATTTGGCTGTATTAAAATTGTACATACAGCAAATGGGAACACAGCAAGCCAACAGACATAAAAGGTTGCACTGAATCATTAAAGGCAAGGTGGAAATATGGACAGAGCGCACTGTCACCATCTTGGTGTTTTCAGAGCCAGAACTGATGCTGTTTGGGCAACAAGGAGCTGGACATAAATGCAGTATACTACCAATATGGAGTTGGCCCATCTTTTGCAGCTATAACAGTTTCAACTCCTCTGGCAAGGCTTTCCACCAGGTTTAGGAATGTGTTTATGGGAATTTTTGACCATTCTTCGAGAAGCACATTTGTGGGGGCAAAACCTCATGTTGGCCTAGACGGTATGTTTACAAGAAGGTGTATTGAAACATGACTGGGCAAAATCTTATGTTATCAATGCCTGCTATTTAGTTTTGAAAATAAGTCAAAATGACCACCAGCACATTTTACAGAGGACTTATAATTAATATATCTATCTTTATGTCCTTTGCACAACAGCCATGGTTGATCTTTGGCTCTGTAGCATTGCTGATGGTCCAAAACGTTGGGCAAAGCAAAACCAACATAACTCTAAATACCTCTAACCCATAAAGTACACCACATCTGTAGTCTACCTCACTACAAAACTGGAGACCAGTTAAAGACTTAAACAGCCTAATAGTTATTACTTCAATGAGAGATCATAAACCATTAAATGACACGAGAAGGTCAAACACTTCAGTACACTTTACAGTGTTTAAGATTAACCAGCTCACCAACTGGATGAGTTTGCTGTTGATACAGCATCACTGAATGATCAGTACATGAATTTACAGTAAAACACCAAATATAAAATGTAATATGAGCATCTAGGAGAGGTATGTTTTCCCTCCACTCCCCTTGGAAGGATCAGTGTTATAATTTGCCCATAAAACCAGCCTTTAATCCCTGAGGCATAAGTCTATGAGCAAAGTCTTCTATGCTGGGAATCTCTGTTCTGGAATTTTCTTTTTTTTCCCTCCCCCAGCAACTTCAGAATTAAATGTACTTGTAGTGATACACATAGTCCCCTCAAACAGCCTCTGTCTTTTCTGCAGAATTATTTGAACTTTGTTTATCTCAGTCTTTCACTTTCACTCAAGAGTTCACTTTATTCCTCCCTTTCTTGTCATATAGCTGTCCATTTCTCATTTCCTTTCATCTTACCTTTTATCCTTCCCACTCCATTGCTAATCCCATCTGATATGGTGTGACCTCAGTTCTGTGCTGGATACCGGAGGCCCATTTTAAATGAGAACCACAGGTAAATACAGAAAGGAAGCAAACAGATGTGTCACACACTTTCAGTTTAAATTTGATTTAAAAGATATTTATTTTTCCACTCCCTGCTGAGGATACGAAAACAAACAGGATTAGGGATTTCTGGTGCATAGGTTGGAATACAATTTATGGTAAGTAATGGCTGAATAACACTTCTCTGTAATCACTACTAATTATTTAATTTCCATTTTAGGATCATATGTGTCTGTACAGGGTACAAATCACTTCTGAAGAACTGTCTATGACACTGTATGATGCTTTATGAGATATTACACAATATTTTGGTTTCATATCCAAAAATAAGCTGAATCTATTTCAGTCTCTGCTCAGGACTTGACTGTTTTTCTACTCTTGGACAAAATCCAGCAGACTAAATGAAACAAATTTACTAAAGGTCCACAAGAGGGGGCAAATTCCCCGTGGGGAATCACATTAATTGTGCCACCAGGACATAAACTGAGCATAAAGCAACCAGATTCAGTTTTACAGGTAATGTCTGCATCACAGCAGTAGCTCAGTTCAGGATCGCGTGCATGCAAAATGCTACTGTGTTCTGCATTTGTGTGTATTTATCACTCAGTCTCTCTTTCTCTCTTTTCCTTTTTCTCACAGCCCCCAATTCCTCATACCTCGACCACCCCACCCCCCCATCTACACTGGCTGGTGTGTGTTTCATTTAATTCTCTCAAATTAGGCTCATTTCAGTGTCAGGAGTCTAATGACGCTAATTAATTAATCTGCCCACCCATTGTAAAGAACAGCCTGTCATTCAGATCGTGCCTGGAAGATATACAGATATACCAGGGTTGTGAAACATATAATGTTTGATGAGGCTTATAGTTACGGCTGGTTTGGACAACTATGGCCTTTTTGATTTGCCAAAATGTCTAGGCAACCGAGGGACTCCCATGAAGCATCTTTTTTTATGATGCTGTCCTTACTATTCAGGTATATACTGTATATGATGTTATTGCTAAGATGAAACTGGAGGTTTATCTGGTGTTTTTGTGGTTGTGCCAGTGTACTGTCTTTTTGGCCACCCATCCAGAGTCTGGTTCTGTTAAAAAAAGGGGGGGGTTCCTCTCCACTGCCGCCTTGTATGTGAAGAGGATGAAGGATTGAATCCCAGTAAAGTTTATTTGACAGCCGTAGCTAGGCAACTTTTTAAGTTATTATTATTATTATTATTATAAAGAGATATAAATCAGTTCATTCATTATCTATACCGTTTTGTCCATGTCGCGGGGAAGCTTGAACCTGACCCAGTATTTAGCAGGTGAGAGGCAGAGTACGTCCTGGACAGGTCACCAGGTAAAGACACATTATATTCATAGTATCATACAAAACTGGACTGCATTGGATTTTATTTAATTGAACTTGAGGGATGATTTCTTTTCTGCAAATTAGCACTGATATGAACTGAAACCTATACTACAGAGCAGGTTCAACATATCTATTCATCTAATCCTGCCAACAGTGATCTGGTGATGGACAGAGAGTTTCTTCCTTCCCCTGCATCGGTTATGTGCGTTATTTTTTATAAACCAATCATTCTGACTACCATGCCCTTTAAATATGATTTATGATTGTGCAGTTTGTTAAATGAGTGTGTTTCAGGTGCATTCTTGAGGTTCACTTTTATGTTAATTTATCTCAGGACTTCCCAGCACAATTTGCCAGGGTCATCAAAAAAAAACTTATTCAGCATCCGTCTGGCATCATGTCTCTTTTCTGAGTTCCCTCCAACCAGGAAAAGTCAGTCCGATGTTGACTCTTGTCCTATCTTTTGCTCTGTCACTTTCTCTCTTTCTTTGCCTCGCCATTAAAACAAGTCCAGTGAGTCCAATGCAGTCAGAAGGTTTTAAGGTCAGACACTTAAATGGAGTTAGTTTAAAGTCCTGACATAAACTTTACAGGCTGAAAGGTAAAGGGTTACCAGAGACACAGAAGCATAACAAATGCTGAGTAACGCAGAGGAAAATCCCACACATTCTCACTTCTGACAAACCTCAGAACATCAAACACCAGTCAAAATGATGCAATGATGAATGACTTAGACTTTTACTTCCTCACTGTTTATTTTTGGTAATCAGGGTAGGCCAGCCCTTCTCTGCAGGTTTCAATGTGACACATCTAAATACAGGCTGATGAAACACTTTATTCCTTGACTGGTCAAAAGAGTTACATGATTTGTGTATCACAGAAAAAAAGGAACAAGGTTTAGTGATTATACAAGCCGATGCATGCCATTAACTGAAGGTAACCATGGAGAAAAGTGAGGGACAATGCAGGTTAGAGAGAGAGAGAGGCTGAACAAATCCTTCCACACATTGTTCTTGTTTGCACAGACCTTAGCAATTTGTTTGACTCTCCTGCTATTGAGGCGAGTCATGCTCGTAATCTCTGCATCTGTTTGGCTATATGCATGTGTGTGCACTCGAGTGTGTGCACGTGTCCACAACAGTGATTCTGGGTGTGGAGCGCTCATGTCAGACATCTCCTACTGTAAACCATGAGACAATTTTATGTTGTCTGATTTGCGAGAGGCCGGAGAGAGTCGACTGGCAGGCGGTCCAGCGTTATTCCCCCCGTTCTGATTTCCTCTACCTTCGGACTTTGTTTAGACTCAGCTCTTGTTTATGTTTTTTTTTTTTTTTTTTTTTTTCTCAGGCTGGAGAGGGAGGGGCAGCTTAGAAACCTCCAAACCTCTTGTCAAATCTTTGATTTACTGACAAGAACGGCAGTGAAAAAAGCTCCTTTTTATTTATTTCTTTTTTCAAATGGGGGGGAAGTTCACTTTGTTTTAAACTTTTGGGTTTCTCTGCCAGATGTCTAAGACCTGTCAGTTGCATATAAGAGCAGTTTTTTTTTCTTCTTTCCTTTATTTCTTATTTCTCTTTCATTTTTTTTCCCTTCCAAGCTGTGACAGCTGCAGAGGAAGGCCAGGGTAACGTGGGTTTGGTGGTTTTAGCAACACACAAGTTGCATTTGATTGGCGCCTGAATTCATGGACGGCGGCCCCGGCGTGAGTCAGTGAAACAGGGCACAAGCATGCACACAAGTGCATCCATTGCACTCTACTATCACCATGGTAACAGAGGCTAAGTGAAGCAGTTGTCCAACTTTTTCTACTCATACAAGGGTTGAATTGTTGGAAATGAACTGATTAAGAGATGGAGGAAAAGCATGGAAAAATAGGATCTAATGTGACTTCAATTATCACTTGCAGGTCATTCTTTTCACCTGAGCACTGAGCAGTCAGATGGAAAATGTAAACCAGGGGGTTTTATGCACAGAGTATGTATTAGGAATGAGCTTTGTAAACAAATGACACCATCTTGGCAGGTGATCGCCAGCAAATGTAAGAGGTGCTGCTTACATCATGATCCCGTCAATCACTGACTCCATGCAGTGACTGAGAAAGGTAAGAACTTTTTTTCAGCTGGACTTCTTTGGTCCTTCATGGAAAAACAACTTGGGTCCTATGACTTTACCTTTAAGGTTTCGTCGCACATGTCGGGCGCTTCGAAGAAGACACCGAGGAAAATTAGTGGAGCAGGAGCACGCAGACCTGATTTTCCTGTGCGTCAGTTGCTGTGCCTCGTCAGCAAAAACAAAAACATGACGGAGTGCAGTTTGTTGGATGAACAGCAAAATGGCGCCATGAGGAGTTTGATCCCAACATAAACACAGACCAGTCTCAGACTAATATGCACTCTCTTTTCCACGCATATGCACCCTCACAAGCAAATAAGTAAATAAACCATCAGCTTCACTGTTTCCAGAAAGCTGCTGAATCATTCAGTCAAAATATGGCGCAGCTCCGTTGAGAAAGAGACCTTTGTCAAACTGAAATAAACAGATTAAATTTGCTGCCTCATCTTCCTGTTAATACACATCTGTTACATTAAAGCCAGTGGACTGAGTCCACTGAGCATCCACAGATAGTCGACAAGCAAACGGGATCTTGGCCATGAGAAATCCCTCATTAAACTCAACCAAGGATAATTTTTCCATGTTTCCATGCTCTGTGGTTGGTGGCACCAACCTTTGACTCCACTGCCCACTTTTGTCACAAATGGCTCCAAAACATCCAAACTACCACTTAGAATCTAGTTTGAGGCATTAAAGTCTTGTCGTAAGGTGGAGGAAGACTACTATGGGTCTTTAAAAGATGGTTGCAACTCTGAAATTAGAATAAATTGGAAAGTTTTAAACCTAATCTTAAAATTAGAGAGGGTGTCTCTTCCTGAACCCAAACTGGGAGCTGGTTCCAGCCTGATTACTGAAGGTTCTACTTTCTCTACTTTTAGAAGGAACCACAAGTAAACATGCAACCTAGCCAAGAGCTCTGTTGGTAAAATATGGAATTATGAGATCTTTAATATACAATTGAGCTTGGTGACCAAGAGCTTTATATGTGAGTAGAATCGTTTTGTCTTATCTGCCAGTGTTAATATTAAAATTCTGATTGACGAAGCCTCTGAGCGCTATCGCTTAGGTTAACATTTTCTCAGGAATGATAATGTGTAACTCTCTGGGGTAAAATGTGGTGGATAGCTTACCCTTCAGCTGATCTACAGAAGTTTACTAGCCACAAAATGTGTTAACTCAGAAACCCGGCCTCTCCACGCATATGCTACATGGCAGGGGTGTCAGACTAAAATACACAGCGGGCCAAAATGAAAAAACATTGGAACAAGTTGAGGGTCAAACTAGTTCAATATTTATTTAAAATTATTAACATGACCTTATTTAACATATTAAATCTGGGAATAACAGAGCCTATTAGTTATAACCTATAAAACATTAATAATCAAATAAATTAAAGAAAAATTTCTATGGCGCTATATGAATATAATTTAAAATAAAATAATTTTCTACAAAACAGCCAGACATTATTTCCTCATTTGAAAAATCAAATGCCCTCTAATAGCAAGAGAAAGAATTAAACTGCATTGAAGTTTTCTACATATTCAATTTAAAGGCGAAATAAGTAACATTTTTTCTGTAAAAATAATTTAAAAATTTCTCATTTGTTGCGAGGGATAAAAAGAAGCTTCCCTATAAACAATCTGTCTCTCTACATCAGCAATGTTTTTGTCAAGCTTTTCTCCTTTCAAAATAAGAGTTACGGGATGGAATAACTTTGGTGCACTGTGTAGCTCTTTACTACTTCCTGGTTCCTGAACCAGTCATATGCGACTCCCCACGGTTGCCAAACAACAGCACAGTATGTCTTTCTCTTTTGACTGCAGTTCTAATTTGAAACACTAGGGGTCAATGTTACTTTTTTCGCCTTTAATGGAAAACTGTGTCCAAACCCTCAACCGGTGGAATAAATAGATATATGAATATATATTTACACACACTATCAGTGAGGAGTTTAGACACCCATTAAATTAAAGGGGGTTATGACCAGGCATATGACTGGTAGTGTATATCTTGTATGGTCCTTCTTACACATGGTAAACTTTAGAATTCAAACAGAACAAAACTTCCCAACATTGTCTAAATATATATATATATATTTATATATATATATATATATAAATATATATAGACACAGGAAGAAAAAAATAACTCAAACTTAAAGCATAGAAATTTAGCTCTCACCTTGTAATTGCTAAATTTCTATTGAATCTGCATCTCCCACGAGCTTTGGTTCGGGTATGTTAAGTTTTGAAAGTAGCTTCGCCCCCTGCAAGCTTCAACTCAGTGAGATCATCTCAATCAGTAATGACAACTTGAACAATAGTCAAGAACTATAAGTTAAGAAAACACATTAACTTAAGTTCTGTATGCAAACCACATTATAAAAAGTGGTGTTAAAGTAATAAAATAACTACATAGAACCTAGCAGGACTGTCCGTTTTTAGTGACCTTCATACAGCTAAATCCCGGCAGTGTCGGCATCATGACCGAGATCTGACTCACTGAAGTCAATCTCAGCAGATCCTGCAATCCAGCTCTGGATAGGAGTCAGCAGCTTCCTGTAACTGCTATTGTTTCAGTGCTCCAGTAATCACTGCTGTCCAAAGGAGGTTGCCACATACCCACCATGACGTCTCCTGAAGTTCCTTCCATTCTGTCCATCTCACTTTTTCCTTCTTTCACAGAAAGCATAGTCTCTAGGTACATTTAATCACTTTGTGTTGTTTGGAGGAAGAGGGGATGTGGGGTCTGTTTTGAATCTGGAACACATGGAGGAAAGTGTGAAGAAGGATTTTTTTGCAGCATCCAGAACAAAGAAAGATCACTCAAGATATATTTTCTTAAACACCCTGGGCAGAATTTTATTAGTGTAGTGTTTATCCAATAACACATCTGCATATAATATAGTTGTGCACAATTTCAAGCTATTAACACACCATATATTTGTAAAACTGGTGATGATGTTTGTAAGAGTGTAGGTTCTCATGTGTGAGGCTGTTTGCCCACATGTGTGAGGGTGCACACCTCTCTGAGCTCTGATCTGCAAATGGAAGCGTTTACATTTTATCGCCTGCTCGCTCTGACGGGGCAGTAATTTCAGTGGCCTAAGAAAATAACTGACCAATTGCTGATAATTGTTAAGAAATGGCAGCCATGTTGGGTGGGGGGTTAAAGGTTGCCAGTGACAGGCTGCTAGCCATCTGTTGTTTGGGGGTGGGGTCACAAAGGCTTAAGTTTGAGGGGCAGGCAGCAAAGGTAACATGAGCTGGGAAGCAACTGTCCATCACAGGTCTAACAAGGATCTGAGTTGTAGTTTACATTATTTTACTATGTAATTTGTTAAAGATGCAGTTATCTCAATCTATACAGTTTTTTGTAAGTTGAAGAAAATATTTTTTATTCATTTTTTTCTTTAAAACAAGCTTTTGTCTTTATTTTTTATGCAAATTTTTATGCAAATTTTGCAAACAAGATCAGCGAAACTCTAAATCTAAGAAATAAAAACTCATAATATGATCAAAGTGTTTAAGGAGCCCTTATTCTGCTCACAGTGTCCGAGACAGTTTGTTTCAGCTTCTATCTCTTTAAGGCACAGACTGCTCTCATTGGTCAGTAGAGCCTGAGTGAGAAGCAGCTTCTCATTCTTTATATGAAACATCTTTAAAGTCGTTGCTTGTCCATAGCTACAGTCTTTCAAAGTGTGTTGAGAAAATCTGTTTATTATCAAGTGTCTTCAAGCTGTGAGCTCTGACTGGCAGATGGGACTGACATTCAGTCTTACACAGACTGAAATTTTATTTAAAATTTTTAAACCCCCTACATACTACGCTATACTAGGTGGCACAGTGTGCAGTACACACTCAATGCTTCATTCTACGCTAGCATGTAAAATTGAGTATGTTTAAATATATGCAGCATTGCTATTTAATTTTAATAGAAGATATTTTAAAAATGTGCATCTTTATGATGCCGCTATTTAATTAATTATTTACCCGACAGAGAAAGGACTCCAGCCTGAACCTTTAGAAGAAGAGTAACAGATAATAAAATAGAAAAATTAAACTAAACTTATGAGTTTTCGACATGTGATTATTATGTATGCATGTATTGTGTATTATTCAAGTGTATTCCATCAATGACTGTAAAAATAAAAAAATAAATAAATCTGTCTGTCTGTCTGTCTATCTGTCTATCTATATATAATTTTCATACTCAGGACATTATGGGATACATTATGTGATGCAGACTGGTTGTGTTTATACTGTAAAATTTTCCATGTCAGTACATCACTCAGGTATTTCTGACATGCTGCATACAACAATTTTGCAAAATAAATATGTACTCCTAGTATAGTACAGTGCTCAAAATAAATAAATAAAAAAATAAAACAAAATTAATAAATAAAAAAACAAGCAAATAACTTGTCTTTCAATAAAGCCAGTTAAAGTGAATTTGCAGGGGCGAGCTGCTCCAGGACAGGCTGGGTGGAGGTTCTGGGCTCTTGGGCATCTCTTGGGGATGGAGGGGTCAGGTGGTGCTGGGGGTTTTGTCCAGGTGTGCTGCCACACTTTGTAGTCCTGCACACCTGTCTGGCTTCAGGTATGTGAAGACATGTCAACATGAATTAATGTCATGTTCCTTTAAAGCCCACGCTGTGCCTATTAGGTGACTTGAGTGACATTACCATGGTAACTCTGCACATATGATCCTCATGGTCATATGCACCACAAAGAAATGCATAAGACCATAAGGAGGGGCAGGGGGTGGTGGAGGGTATCCCTGGTTCTCCTGGGTGTGGCACTGGCCGTCTGCCTGGGTGGGGGAATTTGAGGGGCCTTTGCTCTGGCCACCCTGGATGGACAGTGCCTGGGGGGGTCGGCACGCACTGTTGTGCGTTGTTGTCACGATATGTTTGTTTTTTATTTTTACATTTTGGTGTTGTTTTGGTTATCATTTTATTTTAGGAGTTCCTGATGATTGTCAGCTTTGCTTTCCTGTACAGGCTGTAGGAAATTCTCTACAGGTGTAGCAGGTGGTTGTCTGGTGTTAGTTTGGATTGAAAGGTCTTTGTCTTCTATCTGCTGTATTTGTGTTTTTCATCTTTCTCTTTTCTACTTTCCTTTTTACTTCTGTTCACTATTCTCCTTTTTTTTCTGTCCCATCCAGTCAGGTCCAGCAAAATTATGTAAATTCCATAATAATAATAACAAAAAAAAAATAAAATTAAAAAAAAAAAATTATCAAGAGGAGCCTTCTCCCCATAAAGCTCCCCTTGGCAAAGTACATTTGTTTGACACAACACAGCAGCCAGACCATCATTCTGCTGCTACAATGCTGGACAGGACAAGTTAAAAAAAAAAAAAAAAAGACATTTCAAGGGATTTCCACAGTGAAATGGGATCCCTGAGTATCAGTTTTGTTGATCTGCTTTACATCAAATGGCAGAAGATGTAAAGTCCTGTCGTTGCCATTTGAGTGTCAGTCAGCTCTAACCACTGCGCTTGTGAAGCCAGGCTCAGTGAGCTGCAGAGCGCAATCAGTGCTTTGATTTTCCTCTGGCGGCAGAGTGTAATCACAGACTGTGTTAACACAGTGCGGTCGCCTCTTCATCTCCTGCTGACGGCTCTTTGACAGCTAAATTCTCAGGTCCGTGTTTTCCCATTAGGTTCCTTCTGATTGGCTGGTTGGGTGCGGTTGAGATACTTAATTCCACATCATGTCTGGGTGCTTGGCCTCGCTCTCAGCTCTCTGTCCTGTGGTCAGCACAGACAACAAACAAACACACCAACACAGGCCTAAAGTACAAGTTGTGAGGCTTTATATGAAACATGCCATACTTCCTGAATGCCAGACCTCTTATTGACAACCTCTTTTCTCTGATCTGATTCTGTGTATGTTTGTCAGGCACCATGCAGACACACCAGAGATACACAGGGGATTAGAAACATTTCTCCCAGTTTTATTTACAAATGAAGAAATAAAGTAAGTTAAGAAAATAAGTTCTGCCCAAAATATATCAGATACTTGCTCAATTGCTACTAAGGGGTCCGAAGTGTGATCAGCACCACCATGGATGATTCCATGCTTTACATGCTTTGGTTTTTCTTATTTATCTGATAGAAGTGGCACTTGGTCTTTTTGTTTTTTCGGCTCTGAGCAGAACCTCTGCTCCTCCACATTAAGAAGAGGTGTCTCAGGCATCTTGTTAAGATGCATCCTGGATGCCTCCGTGGAGAGGTTTTCCAGCCACATCCCACTGGGAGGAGTACCTTTGGAAGACCCAGGACTCGCTTGAGGGGAAAAAGTCCCTCCAATTCTCCTCGGCTGGACCTTTTTAACATTTTCAAGCAGACCAAAGTTTGCTTCTTTGGTCCACACCAGAGTGTGAATGAGCATTCATGCTACTCCAGACAGTACTATCAGTACTCTCCATGGGAGCACACCAGGGTTTATTTTAATTGGACCAAACAGTGTCAGTGTGACTGTTCCATTAATGACAAAGACTCCTCTGTCTCTGTGTTATAAGCAAGGGCTTTTACATTTATACATAAAATTTAGTCAAATTCTAAGCCAGTGGATCCACAGCATCTCGACTATTTCTGTAGAAATTACTAGTACATCACGTTTGTTGTAACAGTTGTAATTTAAAGGCACAATTTACATGAAATTGCAGTATATTCTCCCTTTAAAATGCACATGTTTAGCCCAGTCCTGCTTCAAACTAAAAGACCTGGCCCATGCCAGGCAGTCTCTTGGCACCCACTTCCCAGTCTGGGTACCTCGAGGACTAGGTAGCTCCCAGACGTTTGGCCCCTGTGGTATTAAGACTTCCAGGTTTGTGTCAGCACCCAGCAAGGGAAACAAAACCACCACACCCTCCGCCTGTCAGACCGCAAAAGAGAGGCTTGTGCTTCTGAGCGAGCAGAGAATAGAAGGAATAGATAGAGTTACTCCTGTGCTACACATCATGCCTGCTGGCCTCCATGCTCCAGATGCAGACGCTCGATAGTGGTTTAGTCTCACTGGGTTAGTCACGGCCTGACTCACTTTGCTGCCAGGGAAATCATGAGGCAGCTTGACCACTGCTTTGTCAGGCTGTCTGGCAACACCAACTGCCCATGAAGGTTGCAAAGTCATGGCTTCTGACATGTAATCGTAGCTCGAAATTGGTCTCAGTGATCGACTTTGAGACTTCAAGTCTGGGAAAATATCAATTCAATGTATCTCCTGCATTTTGCCATGACAAGTCATAAGCTATTAGCCCTTGGTATGTGTTATGAGTCATATCTCCTGTTTATTAGCCAAAGGTATGACAGTATTCGTGGCTTTATTTTCAAAATGCTTGTTACTTAACCAAACATTTACCGGTGTTAGCGTTTTATGTTGTAATATTTGGAGACATAGGAAAGAACAATAATCTCTGAAGTAGCAGTTTGATGACATGTTGTTGTTAGCAGTGCCAGCAGGCTTTAATTGAGGTACATGGTAAATGCCTCGGAGGAAAGATTGTCATGTTTTACTGATCCACTTTCCCCACAGCGGTGCACCTCCCTTACTCACCACTCCTCAAAACTCATTTCCCCTTGAAGGAAAATTGGATGTGTCCAATTACCAACTCTCCACTTTCTATGATCGCTGTTTTGGCATGTCAACATTTTAATTCACTCTGTGCTGCACTGCTTTTCTTTTCCCTACCCAAAGTAACACCCCCAGTCTTCTCCCATGTAGCATCGTAAGTCAAGATGCATCATCTCTTCTGTGCCATCTTAGAACCAAAAACACATTGTCACCCTTAAACTTTGGTAAACTAAAGTGAATCCATCAGATGGTGGTCTGCAACCATATTTACTCATGTGATTTCAAGTATGCTGCATAAAAATAATACACCTTTAGTGCAGTGGAAGTATTTTATAGCTTACAAAAGGAAAATAAGTCATGTTAGGATCCCCATCCAGTGTTTCATAATGGTTTGGTCCACAGAGCTTTCACCAGCACAGCAATAATGTGAAACTGATCAGATTAGCATCGAACTTGGAACCAGATGTAAACTGCATTTTTAAAGTACTTTAAACAAAATAGGGTCATAAACTCACCTGCCACTTTATTAGATACACATTGTTAGTACCAGCTTGGATCCACTTTTGCAACAAGAATTGCCTTAATTCTTGGTGGTACAGATTCAACAAGATATTGGAAACCTTCATCAGAGATTTTTCTCCATATTGACATGACATGATTACCACGCAGTTGCTGCAGATTTGTCGGCTGCACATCCATGATAAGAATCTCCTGTTCCACATCCCAAAGCTGCTGTACTGGACTGAGAAATTCAGACATGGCACCAACAACCATGCAAATTTCCAAAGTCACTTAAATCCTCTTTCGTCCTCTTTCTGATGGTCAGCTTGAACTTCTGCAAGTTCTAAAGTCACAGTGTCTACCTATCTAAATTCATTGAATTGCTGCCTTGTGATTGGCTATTTGTGTTAACAAGGAATTAACAGGTGCATTTAATAAGGTGGCTGCTAAGTGTATTTTCAGTAATTCAGATCAGTTAGGAACAAACTGGAAATTAGAGATATCACATAAAAGTCATTTCAGGGGTAAACCCTTATTGTCAATCACTGAGGTTTCTTTTCAAACTTTTGTCAGACTTTAAAGGTAAAAACAAGCATGGGTCCATTCTCAAGGAGTTTGAAAAGCCAGGCTTCTTACAGAATGTAGAATATTTTACCTAATTTATTCATTTTTGTTACAGCTTTTTCTCACGAGTCTTCATCTCTTATTGTTCAGCATACTCCTGGGAAAGAAAATGCTTTGTGGTGTTTAAAATGATTTATAAATACTCGATCATACTTTGTAATATTGCTTCGCCAGCTGTTATGGACAAAGCAATCATTCTTGACTATAGTTATGGTAATGTAGACTTTTAATTGTGCCTTTGTTTGAGTTGGTAAAGCTGATAGCTTCCTCTCACACCACATTAGATCCTGAGCCCAATCCTAAGAATTCTCTCCATATGATTGTCCATTGCCATAATTTGACTTATTCTTAGGGTGAGTTTTCTGGTCCAGTTATGCAATACTTCTTTTCCTAGTTCCTCTCCAGCCCTGTTGAGTCATAGAGACACGTATTCTTCCATGTGTAGTTAAGGTGCCATGGCTCAAACACTTCTGGTCCTAGAACTGCTGCCTTTAATGTTTTGGCTTAATTCTCCTGCATTAACTCGCTCAGTCCGAGGGGAGTTAAGATGTCAGATAGGCTCAACACAGTTTATATTCATTCTGAGATTTTCATATTTACTGCTGTCCCCCCCTTTTTTTTTGCTGCAGCTGCCACATTGTAGTCCACTCCCCAGGCTAACTATATTAACTGCTTAATCTGAACTGTGCACAATGGGGTCTATGACAGAAAAGCAGAGAGACTTTTTATATTTTTCTGTCTTTTCTCTTGGGGTAAGATTTACTGGTAGTCATATTTTTGCAGCTTTGTGTACATAAGACTAGTATTTCCCCTGATTATCCCACACGTTTCTGTACTCATTGTTCTGTTTAAACTGGATCATTTTGACCCTTCAAATGTTCTTGGGTGGTTGCGCTCTGAGAAAAGATCTCAGTTAATTATTCATATAATTATATTCATATAGATAGATAGATAGATAGATAGATAGATAGATAGATAGATAGATAGATAGATAGATAGATAGATAGATAG
>JBAFTA010000024.1:19331958-19346555 GCA_036919975.1 Melanotaenia parkinsoni
TAGATAGATAGATAGATAGATAGATAGATAGATAGATAGATAGATAGATAGATAGATAGATAGATAGATAGATTCCAAACAACGTGGAACCTTTCTCAGACGCGGGTCAGAGCTCGGCTAAATCAGTGTTGCTGACTTAACAACTTCGGTGCTATATTTAGCGAGTTTCCAGACCCTTCTAGTGACTCAATTTCAAAGAAGCACCTAGCGTCAAAATTAGTGACTTTTTTTTGGTGTTACTAGAGACTTTTAACACGTTTACTTCTTCTCAATGAGCAGTGCTTCTGCAGGCTCCTCCCTCGTCCATCAGCACTCACAGCTGCAGTCAGAGCAGGAGATGTTCGCCTATGCTCCTTGACTGAGAATAATGAAACGCCCAAAGTTGAGACTAATAGATCCTGCCCTGGCTTACCATCAGATATTAATGCCTATTAGTGAAGAGTGTGTCCGAAAACACTTAGAAAGTTTAAAGTACTGTAACATGTTGTCGACTCTTAATCTGATAACAGCCAGAGCTGCCAGTTGAAGTACTTAAAATGACACTTTAAGTTTAGGTCTGATCATTTTGGGCCAGGGATTTCTATGTCTTTTTCTACTGTTTGGAATTGAAATGCAATTAAATAATTTTTTTCCAGATATTACTACAGCTTGAGCTTACAATATTATTGTCTGTCTATTATTTGATTCAGTCATCCACTAAAATCCCTTTTCAATTAAATCAAGATAAAGCAATTACAAAGCCTGTAATTAATTAGATTAGCTTTTTAATTAAGTCCATAAAGGGATATTTACCTTTTATATAAAAGACCTATTCGGTGTCTGCTTTTGCTTCAGAACCACCACAGCATTTGTGCAACACCTCCTGAAACTATGCAGACGGTGCATACATTAGTCACACATAAAAAGAAAAAAAATGCAGTTAAAAGGAAGGTGCATTAACGTGTCATTAGCAGAGCGTGTCACTACTCTAAGCAAACCCAGAGGGCCAATGTATTCCTACACTGTAAAGCTTACTGCTTTGATATGAGCTGTCCACATTGGGAGAGGCAGACAGTGAGAGACCCCACAATTTGAGAGAAAATGTATTTCCCAGAATTCAAGATGTGTTGCACCGTGGTGCAACAGCTGCTAGAAGCATCAGCAGCTGTGGGTGCTTGCAGCCCTGCTTGTTGAGGTTGTACTGAACTCTCAAACAGAACCCCCCTCATCCCTAGTGTGCCAACAAAATTTACCTTCACTTCAACAAGTCCAGTTCATTCTCATTTCTCTGATTCCTCAACTTTTTTTTTCTTTAAGTTTTTGCCTTGCTCCTTTTTTAAAATCTTCATCTTTTTCTTTTCACAAACATACCTTTTTCTGTTTATGCTCCCCGTCTCCCGCCCACTCTACAGAGGTGAATAGGAGGCCGAGGGGGAGACTGAGGTAGCAGCCAGGGGAAACTTAATGCGTCTACCATGACAGGAGCTGGATCTGGATGTCTAACTGTTAGCAATGAGTTTTTCATGACCAGTGTTTAGTGGAGCCCAGGGACAACAGGACACATTTAGCTAAAAGTTGTATTTGTCATGCTGACAAATGATGCTGGGGGAGAAGGATGTAGAGAAGATGGGAAAAGATGAAGCAACCACAATGCTCAGCTGTAAAAGTTATTTGACTGTTTATGTACTAAGGTGTTATATAACAAACAGGAACTATAAAACAAACAACTGCTAATATACAGCACTTCAAAATATATTAAACTAGCTGACTGTTTAATCCTATTCCACATTTTAGGTGTGACACCTTAAAGTTTAAATTTCCCACACCCAAGGTCAAATAACCTTCAGGCATTTTTCCCTATTAATTTTTGAGTTTACTTTAAAGCATTAGTAAAAACACAACCGGTGTTGTTAATTTTTCTTTGCTTTACATTGTCAACATCAGTCATTTTTACACTTGTCAGCTATCCCCACATGTCAAAAGCCCAATAATTACCTCTGATGTAAGTGGTTTTTCTTAAGCCTGACGTTATTTGAGCATTACAAAGTGATATATGATAATTAAACAAGCCCATATGCCTTCTTGCCAAAACATGCAGCCCCACTGTTAAACCACAACTTGTTTGGAAGGTGTTGGTAGATGGATTTTCTTACATTTGGATGGAACCAAGCTATTTCCACATGCCACACTCACGCTAAACCAAGGCAACTGTCTCTGGCTGCATATTGAAGGAATGGATATGAGAGTTGTGTCAATGTTCTTTTTTAAGTCTCAGCAAAGAGAAAAGAAAGGTAGAAAGAAAGTACAGTATATCACAAATAATGTCAAATTTCCAAGCTGCGTGCATCAAATTCAAACTTGAAGAAACCTTTTCAGCTTTTCAACCAAAGCTTGTAAAACTGGAAACAGATTTTACTTATCTTGAGAATACAACCCTGTGCAGGCTCCTCCTCCTCCCTCTCTGCTGTGCTTCAGCCTCCAAAGCCACTGGGTGAAAAGGAAGGAGTCATGCTAACTGTAAATGTGCCAGCAAAGGGGATTCTTGGATATTGTATAAAAAGTGAACCAAGAACACTGACCATCAAATTTATTAGTGTTAGAGCAAAGTGACAGTTTCAGCAATTGTGACTTTTTGTTACTTTATATTTATGTTACTTTTATTCAAGTTCAGCTTAAAGAAACTTTTACATTCCTTGTATTGGTTAATACTGAGGCTGCCTTTCCACATCTATACGTATATATTTTTCTCCCAAAAAAACAAACTTTATTGTAATCTTTATAAACTGGTCTTTAGCAATAATTCTCCAGGTTTTCTGGAGACCGTTTGAAGTTTTCTTCCCATTTTCAATTCAGTCTTCAGTCTTCAATTCAGTCAGTCTTAATACCAACTTATAAATCATTCAAGCATGAAAAAGACATCTTAGGTTAGGGTAGGAATCAGTGTTATGTGTACATGCTGATAAGATCGCAAGTAACAAAGTTATTTCTTCCCCAATTTCTTTCGCTCTAAAAAACAAACAAACAAAAGTAAACACACCACAGATGAGTCCCAAAGAGCTGTCAACTTAAAACTTGGGATAAACTCGGGAAACTGACAGAAAATCTGAGACATTCATGTGGACCCTCAGTTTATCCACATACTGTTCACTAAAGGCTCAGCAGAAATGGTCTCCATGAAACGGTGGCTGTCAAAAAGTCATTCAGGAAAGGAAATGGGGAGAAAAGGATGAGGTATGCCACATGACACAAGGATGGCCTGATAATAAGTGGCAACAGGTCTTATGGAGGGATGAATCCTCCCCAGAGCCCAGACCTTAGTATTATTGAAGCAGACATCCAAAGAAGTGCTTCCATCAAGAAGTGTGGAGGACTATTCCTGAAGCCTATCTAAAGAAATCATAAGAAAGCTTGTTTAAGATGATTCAGGCTGTGATTTTTACCTACAGTTTGTTCAAAAGTCAGCAACACGTGTTCTGACGAGGACCAGAGGGAAAGAACAGATTACACCAGTTTTAAAATCGCTGCATTGGTTCCCCCGTACATTTCAAGATTGATTTTTAGGTTCTTTTAATTTTTTATAAATGTCTTCATGGTCATGAGCCTTTTTGTCTATCTGACCTGCGTTTAAATTATGAGCTCCAGGCCTCTCAAATTTCTTTACTTCCCTTGATGGAAAAGAGACATTTTAAATACAGCTGTCAGGGTCCATTGATCAGGTTATTTTGTCCATGTCTTTCTGTCAGTCTGCTGGCAAAGATTTGTGGGATTGTCTCTCCCAGAGATGAAATTCAGTCCAGTGAGGCAGGCCTGGGTCAACAATCAGGAGAAATCTTTATCACCGTTCAGCTTGCTTTTTATTGCGCTACCAAGAATCTTTCCTGTCTGGAACCTGTTCTTTAATCATTTTTTATTCAGGCATTCTTTCAGTTCCTCTCATCCTCATCCTCTGTTTTGCTATTGTGAATTAGTAGCTCATGGTTGTATCAGTGTCAAGCAACATGTATTTGTTCACATCTGGCATGTTGCTGCATCACAAAAGTTGACTGGAAAAACAAAAATACCAAGATATGTTTTTCTCCTAACAAGGTTTCGAAAAGAAAGCCAAAGAAATCCATGGATAATAAAATATTTACTAAAAACATAACAGTTCTCAAATGCTAGTATGTCTTTAAGATGGTTTCACAAAATATGATTCCAAAAGTCCAGTTAATGTTGTGTTTTATTTGACATTTGATATCACAGTACATGCTGTGGCAATCTCTCATCATATCGCAGGTTTTGGCCTGAAACTTTGTGGTGACAGGAGGCTGAAGACATTGGGTAAGGAGGAGATTGGCTTTCGTTCTCTCTTTATGGGATCTCAGTGAATGAAACTGGGCTCTGACACAAGCTACATCAGCTCCCGAGACACTCTTGATATCAAATTACATCACACCTAATAAACCTGCCATTCGGCTGCCACCAGAAAACCCTTATCCACTACCTTCACCCTATGATATGCAGCCTGTTTGCCAAAAGCCTCTCTGGAATTGTGTATTTCAGATATCAAATGATCAGATTGCACTATTGTCTGGAACGCCCGAGGATAGTGTGTTGCACAGATTGTCAAAATAGACTTCTTTTATATATTTCTTTGAATTATTTTGGCTTTGTTGACAATAGAACTCAAAGCTCAGAGAGGAATTTGATATGAACTGTATACACCCTGTGTTGAAGCAATAAGGGTTTCGGCCAAACCTATGAAGATGTCATTGCAGGTAGAGCTGTCACATAAAGCTTTCACGTGGCCTTCAGCGTACCACGCATCTGGTTTTAACAGGGTGACATCACTGTCTTGGAGAACCACAATATGGACATACTAAAGCATATGCAGACACAAACAAATAGGATTAGCTGGCTAACACTGATTCTGACATAAAAGTTTCTGATTCTTTTGATTAAATGTCAATTAAGTGTGTTTTTTTAAGTAAATGCACGGATTTTTGAGCTGAGAAGTGTAACTATAGTAGTTAAAGTTGTAATTAAGGATACAAGATAGATGGAAACTATGTAAATGCAACAATAGAAACCACAGAAATATGTGCCTCAGTTTATTTAGTGACCTTCTTGTACTGGGGAATTTAAAAAATGTTACAGGATGATGCCGAACTGTGTTCCTGCAAAGATTTAGTCTGTTTTATTTCTCCTTGGTGGATCTTGGACATTTCTGGTGTCCACTGATGAAAGTCCTCGGTTTTAGCATCTTTGTGAAAGTAGTGTGGTGAGATATTTCTCACATATTTCATTCAGGTCTAAAGAAACTGAAAATGTCCCCTTTCAGTGTTTTAAACAGCTTTTTGTTTTGTTCAAGTTGAGTTAAAATGACCAAGTAAAAAACTTTCATCCTTGTGGTTTGGTTTGAACACTTTAGTAAATGGACGTAGGAATAGGTAACATTAAAGCATGAGCCTTTTTCCAAGTCTGGCCCTAAAATAAAAAAAAGTTAACTTGTTGGTTAGCTTTTAAAAGGTGCAATCCATGACCATAAAACCGCAGGCTACCGCTGCACAACTAAAGCTTCTCAGATTAGAACAAACAAAACCTAAACTATATCCTAAATTGAAGCCCTTTAAAGAGTTCCCAATGTAAGAAAAACAAGGCCTGTTTTTATGTCTTTTCATAGGAATTTTGCTTTGAAGAACACTGTTCGTTGAATGAAAATCTAGAGATTCATAAAACATATGCATGCTCAGCTCGGCAGTTTCTCTTGAAAGGATACCATAACTTAGCCATAGTTTTACATGGCAAGGAGTCATTTGAGATCATAATCATGGCCAGAATGTTGCAAAAGTTTTAATTTTTCCAGTGAAAATAAAAGGTAAAGGGACTGATCTGTGTCATAAAGCCCAGTCTGCCTGATTGGTCAGCTCCACCAGCTTGAGCACGCATCATCCAACTTTCTAGAATATTCTGAAATTCAACATATTACAGTGTTTTCCACTGGATGGAAAACCCTTATTAGGCTGAGTCATTAACCATTTCTTACCCCTCCATCCCGCCCACCCACCCAAACACAACTCTGCCGTTCAGTTGAATGTAGCATGTTAAATGTTCAAGTCCATTACCTTGCATTGACACTTGTGTCCTTCGCCTGCGACCTGTAAATCACCTGAGTTGGCACCTTTGGTGTCCAATAATATTTCAGAGGTGGCCAGTGCCGTCCCGGGCCACACTTCTAGCCCTGTCCCGGAGTGAAAAATATAGTCAGACATTAATACAGACAGATTACTCCATATTGATAAACTTGAGTACAAGCAGCTCAGTATATTTCTGATCCACAGCAGATTAAATTGGACCCATCACTACTGCTTTGCTTGAAGAGGAATTTAAAGGAACAAATCTTCAAGAACTTGAATCTGCTGACTAACTATTGTTGCATCACTCAAAAACAAAACCTAAAGCAGACAGTGCTTAATATGAATACAGAACAGACTTGTATAACCGTTTTCCCCAAATGCAAGCAAACTGAAGTTGAACATGATCGACATAGGGGAAAAGTTCAACAGTGAAATAATTACTGAATACCTTTCTTCACTTTGGATCAGTTGCCCAGGGAAATAATCCCTCTCTTTCCATCTAGTCAAGCTGGTTTTGATATAACATCTTGACACGTCCTTGGGCACCAAAAGTAATCTGGGCAAGTCTCTAAAGTGCCAAATGAACATACACTAGAAGACATGAACACAACATTTTTACTGGCATACAGGCAACCAAAATGTAATATTGTGAGTGACTCCATAAGTCTGTCGGTGGGCTAAAGGAACTGTGCAAATATACTGATGTGCCAAAAGCTTAGTATAGCAGTGAAGGCATGTGTAGTCTTTGGACAATCCCTGATAACAATCTGAAACGTATCCGTCCTTCCATGTGCACAACAACATACCCACAGCAGACTCTGCTTACTGGTGCGTTTCATGAGCAGGGGCCAGCTTTCATTTCAAGTTGCATGAAATCAAATCTATGGGAACACGAGCACATCTGTCTTTGAATTATTGAGCAAATATTTTGAAATGAAACAGCTTTGGGGCTGTCAAATATGGTACGTCAAACCAGACACTAGTGCAAGATGGGTGTTAGAGTGTGAAACTGAATGGAAGACTCGGTTTGCATTTAGCTGAATGTAGGCTGTTTAAATTGGCCTCCGTGATCATAAGTAGCTGTGTCACGCTACATTGTAGGTTTGCTTTATGATGCTGATTTCATGGGATAAATCCCAGGAGATATCCTTTAACAGCTACTTCCTGCTGTGGAATGCAGGGGTGTCTATCTGTCTTTTTACAGGGATTAAAAGTAGATCATTGTAAGTAGATAGTGACCCCCATAAACCTGCCCCTGTGCCATGTTTCAGCCTGCTTCCTCCTCTCAACCAAAAAACTGATGTAAATCTGTGGGCCCAGGATGAAAAAGGGGGGTAAGAGGGAGGACACATGTAAATCAATAGGCTCTGTAGACCTGCTCTCGGTTTGCATTACTATGTACTGCCTGAGTCAAAGTACAAACTTTGAAAAGAAGGTTTCAATTGGAAAGATTGTTCAGACACTTCTAACATCTAAAATTACTAGAAGTGGTTGATAGTGTGCCTAATCTATGTCTGCTACCTAGATATATATTTTGTCATCTATAGCTTTTCGTGTTTTATATGGAAAAGATGTGTGATATTCTTCAAAACAATTAAAACCTTATATTGCCTTAGTGTGTGCCGACTGATTCCCCTTGTGTTCAGGGGCCTCATTTTCGAAAACTTTGCGTTGCAAAGCAAACTACAGGTGGGGTATGTAAGGAAAGAGGGAAATGCAGCACACGAGACACAGAGACAGAGATCCTTATGGACCACAATGAAAAACGTAAAATGATTTTAATTGGTGGGCACGGTGTGGGCATTACCAGTGTCGGGAATGGCAGGCGATAGATGCTGTCAATGCCGTGTCAGAAGGCAAGGCATGCCAGAGGCATTGGTTGGTGCGGCTGGATATGTCTCAGTTGGATGGGCATCCGTCTCCCATGCGGGAGACCAAAGTTCGAATCCCGCAGGGAAGAATCGCTTTGACAGACGAGAGATTAAGAGGCAGGTAACAAGAAGTTGGAAGGAGAAAGAGAGCAGCTAGATACAGTAAAGCAAAGGGAGACATACAATCAACTACACTAGAGAAAGGCAGCAGCATTGACAAGTCTGCCTGTTAAAAGCAACGTTGGGCTTGTTTTTCTGTGAAGTTGTTCGCAAATATTGTCAGGATCAGGTTGCAGGTTTTTTGGCTTGTTTTCCAGAGTGCAGTTGCTTATTGAAACTTACCCTGCACCTATTACGAAGCCTCCTGATTCTCTTACAGCTGTCTACGATAAAGCAATAATCAATGGATGCGGAACGGGAAATGTGAACGTAACCGTCCTTTTTTCATGAAGTAGCGTCAACAGCCCTGTTTCCTTGGTTACCCCGGCCATCCCAAGCGAATAAATAGGAAATATGCAAACTATATATAAGAGTATGGAAGAGTGATATGGAGGGCTCATCCTGCAGCCACTCTATAAGCCTATTTATCCATGGACATCAGTTTCACTGTGTAATAACAACATGAGGATGTGACAGTTTTTGTGCCAGGTTTTACCCAGGGTCTTTTTGAGATGAGTCATGTATGTCTTATTTTAATTAAAGTTTAAAAGTTCAATCACTAAATAGGCATTATGATCTCCCAGACCTTAGCACCAAAAGTTTTTCTCTAACTTGACCTCTTTAAACTGTACTTGAATACCCCTGGTGTAGACTACCCACTAAATTATAGGTATGTGCCTCTTTTGAGATAATGAGCCTTTGAGCTACCATGAAAATATAAATTTTGACCATAGAAAACTGGTAAGGTTCCCTTGTTTAGCCCTAGTCTTCCTGTGAGTCTTATGTTAATCTGGCCCAAACTGTCCAAACACTACATTGCAGATAAAATAACGTAATAATGTTAAAAATTCATCTTTCACATACTGTGTCCATAAACATAACAGTTGTGCCATTCCTCTGGGTATTGTTTAAGTTTTAAAGAAGCTAAAGGTAAGAAGTTTTGCTTATAAAGAACATATCTTACCACTGTTCAAGTTTCGGTAATGATCTGTTCCTGAAAACTTTCAATAACAACTGGTAAAATGAGAATTTCTGACTTCCAGCTGGGAAAAAATGAAAGAATTGTAACACAGACACTGACATGTGGCATTCATATTTACAGCCCTGAAGTGACCCACATGCACAGAAGACATGATGAAGCATGCTGTGTTTACAGAAGTAGACTGTTCGCACTGGAGTCTGATTCTTATTAGACTTATGTGAAAAACCAAGAAAAAAAAATACTTATCTCAATCAAAAATTGGCATAAAAAACAATTAAAAAAAAATCTTACTCTACATTTGGGAGGTGGGTAGGAGACCTGGATGGTGGATAGATGGGCTCTGACTCATGAAAGGCTGAAAATCACTGATCTAAGAGTTAATAGTTGTTGAAGAAGTGTTTATATTTTTTACGTGCCTGCTACAAGTGGTTTATACAAAACAAAGCAGGTAAATTTTGGTAAAATTACCAAGATCATGTGAGTGAATCTTTATTGACAGGCTTCAAATTAAACATTTGTGGCTTAGACACTTGACTGAATCAGGCAGCATGCTATAATAGCAACTAAGTGGGAATTTTAGGTTTGATAACTTTCAGTAAAGGCAGTTGCTAAATAACATCAGCTTAAGGTCGGCTTTGAAAAGTGTATATTTGAAAATGGTCAAACAACAGAGAAAATATATTTCCCCTCTTCTCTGACTGTTGATTTTGGCTGAAGTTCAGTGGTGATAGACTGTAATTGGTGGATGGTTCATCCAATCATCAGCCAAGTCATTTTGGGAAAAGATGCATTGGCGGCGGCATCAAAACTATTTAATCATTCTTAAAGCCATTTTTTGACAAGCCACACAAAGGTAAGTTACATCTTTGGAAGTATTTTTGGACAGATTGTGCCTATTTTACATGAGGCCTTGGGGATGAGAAACTTATACACATTCAAAACAATGGCATGAGTCGCTACTCACCCAGACTTTGCATTTAGGCAAATCTGAGTGGGGATTCAGGGTGAGAACAGAGTACAACTGTTATTAAGGTGGATATTCATACATAATGTATGATGTAGAGCTGAGAGTAATCTAAGTCTCTCACCTTGCATGAATTCATATTAACACAAGTGAGGACATGCTCAAGTGAAGCTTTACACCAACATTCCTCTTAATTCTAATGTCCGCATCTTCAGCATTCTTCAAGGTTGCTTTCCTCTTGCAGACATCCTGTTGGGAAAGACAATACATGGGTTTCACCTTTACATTTGAGGTATTAAGCAGTTTTTTATTATTTATTTATGTTCTTTTAGTCAAGCGACAACCTCCGCTTGTAAAATGTAAATCCTATGTGGAAGTGCAAAAAAATTGCAGTTCACCCCCCATCTGCTAGGGGCTGGCTCCAAAACAGAGCAAAGCTGTGTGGGGGGTGATTTTTCTTCTAACTCATCCGTTTGAATGTTATTTAATCTTGAAATTTGGCATAATTAGGAGTGTGTCCTTTTGATTGACAGGTATCCAATATTTGCGGCAAGAAGGGAGAGTGCAGCAGCGTGCCTTACTACCTTCGTTAGCTGGGCAGCTACCGTTGATCAGGGTTATCTCGGTTAGCTCTTACCTACAGGCAGCTCAGAGTTTGATGGTTGTCATCCACCCCCACCTTCACAGTCCCCCTCTCAGCTCGACCTCTTTGCCCATTTTTGGATTTTTCGGGACTTACGATACGCGTGACGCTACCAAGATGGTGACGGTGGGAACGCCCAACGAGCTTCCCTTTTGCTCTTCAGAAACCTCCAGGTGACGTCACGGAGGCTCCGTCCATCTTTTATATACAGTGTATGGTTTCAGTCAGTGACTAACAATATAGGAAACAGCCAAATACGCAGATTTGAAGATCAGCAACTTTGGAGAAAAAATGTGTGGGAAACCAATTGGTGTTTTTGTAAATTCTACAACTTCTGAAACCTAATTCTGACACTGAATCATCACTGAGATTCATGGCTGATGTTCACAAATTTAACATTCAACTGATAGCTTGCATGCACAAAGATACACCCATTCATGGGTCTGATGTTTGGGTCTCCAACACAAGCATTGTAAAATGATTCTTGGATGTATAAGTGGGTTAAATACTGACCTTTGGCCTTTGCATGATACAAACAAAAGACACTTTCACACAGGAGAGAGGAGGCCCCCCTCATTTCCAGCAGCATTTTCTCTCAGTGTTTGTTATAGATATGTTACATTCATACATGTACAGTCTTACCGCAAGTTCTCAAGGAAGTCAAATTGGCCATGCAACCAACACATCTGAGGCGTTCCGTGGAAGCCCGGGCACACGTCCGCAGCAGTTTCAAGTAAACAACTCCACCACAAGTGTTTATCCAGTACTGAGATTCAAGGAGGGACACCTACACAGGTCTGCTGTTCTCACAAGCCATTAAACACAGGGGAAAATCTTTGCTTGGACACAAATATTTGTTCTTTGGGCTTTACCTACCACTTAGTTTTTGAAATATGCAGTGATACCATGCAACAGGAGATCTTAAGGGATTCTTTTATGTATACATTTCAGGGGTTCCTTCTTGGCTCATATAGCTGTGCATCAAATCAAACTATTAGCTGGGTCAAAATCCTTGTGAGGTCTTTGGTTTGCTCCACATTAAATCATTACAGTGCATGAAAGGTAGGGTGGGTAAAAAAACTGGACATTTAGTTCTTAATATGGAAATGTGAAGAAGTTCATTTAAGCTGGCTTAAGATTAGAAAGGAAGTTAGAAGTTTAAAATCTTTAATCAGAAGGTTTAAGGTGTGCTGGTATATTATCCAGCACACTTGCTTTGCTTGCTTTGTCTTAGTTACAGTAATTATCTATCTAGAATTTTCTTATGAAAAATGACAGCTTTGGCATCCATCATGATTAAAATAATTTATAAGAGCTGTTTTAGTTTAATTTGAGTTGCATTTTGTCCATGACTACATACAAAATATAGGTTTTCAGCACCTTTAATCAATTTCTGTAACTACTCAGAGCATTCATGATGAACCCCTCTAGAGATTCCACTTTGGGAGTTTTTCTGTTTGTGTATTGACATTACATCATTATTTGGGAACTTTTGCTCAATAACTTGGCCCAAAAATTTCTATTTATTTAAATGATCATTCTTGTTAATTTCCGCTAGGAGAAAATGGTAATGTTTCCTCTGTGTTTTACGGCTTTCCAAGTCAGGCGGATGGAAAGTTCAGTCCTAATCAAGGAGCTAAAATGTTTAATATTTGGCTATTGTGCAAAGAAGAGAGCTTAGCAGGATAAGTACAATCAGAAAGCTGGATTGTGAATATTACGATTCCCATGACTGTTGAAAGGACACATTCCAGCTTCTCTTGTTGGCGACTCATCCAGCGCCGCAGTCTGGGGAGCTATGACGCAAACATATACAATCTGCAAGTTAAACGTCTTTGTAGCATCCCTAAACATTTCCCTCCCTCTTCATCTATGAAAATTAGACAGAAATATCTGGAACACAGAGCAAATGCTGATGAGTTTATATGCAAACAGACATGTTTACATCAATGTAATTTCCCTCTGCTAAATCCTTGTGTTGTTGGAAACTTTCTTGGACAAATTAGCATTGACGACAGTAGGAACAAGACCTTCCTGCAGGTCTACGTGTTTCTTCCAGAATATGTGTGTGAAAGAAAGAGAAAGCGAGAGGGGGGGAGACTAAGAGAAGATCAACACTGAGAGGTAGTAAGACTGCCATCTATGAGCCCAGATTGTCCATCACGGTTGGACCCAGCCTAGAAGTGGTTACCCCTGACAGCTCTCCAGTCTCAGATTTTCCAGGCTGTTTAAGATGAAGAGAGATCACAGGGGTTCGTAAGCCAGCTCGGTAGTTAAAGGTGGTAAAAACCAAAGTTATCAGCGCTGAAACCCCCATCCATCTTCTGGCAACTCCAGTGACATTAAGGCAAATACATGGAACAAGACACCCATACAACATCCAGCTCTCACTCTCTTAGCAAAACACACCTAACAGATAACAAGACACTCAAGAGGCCACAGAGTGCTGGGAGGTACCCACTGAGCTGAAGTGTAAATAAATTCTGCTTGTGAATAAAAATAACTATGAGTTTAGATCCATGAGCCATGCATAATGCAATTTTATACCATATATGTTCACATTTTGTGATCTAAATCTTTAAAACCAGATTGATAAAGACATTAAAATATAAGTTATACAGAATAAAAATGACATCTTTTTTTATAAAGGAGATTTTCTCAACTTAAGATATCAAAAACCTCTACATAAGCTCATCATCCTGGACTGGGTGGGAAGGTGGGGTAGAAGCATAAATGCAAGACTGTTTTAGTCACTGGCAGTTTTAGACTTTTTTATTTTTGTTTTCACTTTGTGATTGGCATTTTAGTTGAAACTGGTTATGTTTTGGAAATGATTTAGTCCAGATAACTTAATGCTGATTGAGCTTGATTTCCACCTGAGGTAGAACTCAGGAACTTCAATCATATCAGGTGAAGAGTTTTAACAGAAAAATGTGTGAACCAAGTGATGCCATGTTTCTGTGAGACTGGTCCAGATCTGTTAGTTAGAAGAATTCAGAGAAACTCAGATGAAGGAAATGTTCTTGGAAAAAGTGTGAGATTCATTCATTAATCAAAGAGCAGAAATTGAGTGTTATTTCTGTTGATCGGATAAATGGAGGTCCATCTATTTTTTTCATTGCTAAACTTTAACTTTTAACTTTTCAAGCACAACTATGCACAGCTGTCTGGACATAAATGTCTTGTTGACGTCAGAGGTCACAGAGGAGTAAGCAGACTTGTTGGAGAGAACAGAAAAGCAACAAGAACTTAAGTAACCACCGGTTACAGTCTAGGAATTCAGAATCATCTCTTAGTGCACAGTGCATCCAACGCTGAAGCAGAAGACCACACCAGGTGCCACTCCTGTCAGCTAAGAACAGGAAACAGAGGCCACAATTCACACAGACTCACCAAAACTGAACAATAGAAGATGGAAAAACGTTGTCTGGTCTGAAAGATCTCATTTTCAACCACAATGTATTCAGATGGATAAAAATTTGGCATAAACAACATGGAAGCATGGATCCATTCTCCCTTTATCAGCTGCTCAGGCTGGAGCTGGAGGTGTAATGGTGTGGGAGATTTTTTCTTGGTACACTTAGAGCCCCTCAGTACTAACTGAGCAAGATTTAAACATGACCTTTATTTTCACAGTGTACCACCTTCTGATGTCTACTTCTAGCGGGATAATGCACCAAGTCACAAAGTTTAAATAATAATAATACAGACGGTCTCTTCGACCACCACCGAACATTCATCCACATTCATACGGCATACATCTGTTCAGCCAGTCCCACTTCCTGCTAGTCTCCATACAAGCCATTTGTATTACTCCACCAACAGATGTATGGGAGTATGGGAATGGGAAGGCTGCAACAGGTGAGTCTTGTCCAAATGCTTT
>JBAFTA010000024.1:19355964-19368153 GCA_036919975.1 Melanotaenia parkinsoni
GGTTTTTGAACGGGGTTTTTGGATTTTTTTTTGAGTTTTTTTTCCCAGGGAAAGACACAAAAAAAAAAAAAAAAAAAAAAAAAAGGACACTAAATATGTCAGATATAGCCAAAAGGCTCATTTTCATCCGTTGTCTAAAAACATACATGCAGAAATTCACATATGCATGCATCAAAGCACCTTTACACACAGAACACAAGTTGGTCAGTCATGACGTGAGCAAAGAGACGATATTTGATGTTCACATAAAAACAAACACTAACATCAACACGATTAAATCAGCTGACTGAGTTCTGAGTGTTGACAGGTTTGATTGCTAGCTAGCTCCTGTTTTAAATGAGACTTAAAAATCACATGTTGATCTTCCTAATGTATGTTGGGATGTTATTCCACTCTCACAAAGCTGTAACAGAAAAAGCTGACCGTCCTAAGGCACTTTTACTTAGTAGAATAACAATCCCCTTTTAAGCCCCCCCCGCGATTCGATTTGCACTGGTTCTAATGCCATTTGAAGCTAAAGACTGCTGCACCCTGCTCCTGAGTTTGAGTGCTAACCAATCAGGACAGGCTGAGCTTCATTTTCATCAACTCTATTTTCTCTTTGAGTCATCAGGTTTTGACATTATTCTTGGAGAGCTGCTATGATACAAGCATCTCGTTTTCTCCAGATAAAACAAATACTTTGGCCCGTTCATTCTCCATCCTCTCTACTCACAGTGTCTGAAACTGGACTCCATCCATCCTTGACTGTATCATGTTGAGCATGTCCTGCCCTTCTCCTTTCTTTGGTTTCTTGGCATTCAGTTAACTGCATGAGGTCCTGGCCTGGGAGCTCTCAGGTTGTAGTAATGACAATGTTTTCACTAAATTGACCTCTTGAGGCAGACACAGCCCATATCGGGTTTCATACCATGGTCCATTAGGCTGGTGACTTATCATAGCTACCCTGACTGTCTCATTCTTTTCCTCAGTTCAAAGCTACAACATCTAGTGAACCTGTGGCCAGGTCTGTGATGCTAGGGTACGAATTAATGCTTCTGTCATTCTGGGTGTTCTACTGTAGATACTATTATTAAATGAATAAAAAAAGAGGTTGTTTTGAATGGTGACCTACAGACCTTTAAACATGATGATCCAGATGAAGCTACTGAAAGTGTCTCATAATAAAAGATGAAGCTAGCATTATGCAAAGGTAATTTGAAACTTGAAAATATAGGAAAACTTAGTTTAAGTTGTCAAGAAACATTTACTGCTTCTGTCCATGCAATGGCACAAAGTAACATGGAAGTTCTACGTTTGTAAAACAGTAACAAGATAAACAGCTCGCTTTTGTTACGTTTACAATTTGCATCCCTGTACTGACACCCTTACTTAAATTTCAGTCAGGTGTGTTGGTGCAGGGTTGCATGGAAAACCTGCAGGACTGTGGCTCTTGAGGACCGACGTTGGCCACCCCTGTGCTACACGATACAGCTCTAAGTCAGTTGCTGGGGTTGATCATTACTAGTCAAGTAAGTGGTCGAGTTCCCACCAGACCTCTCAGAGACGGCCCAGACGCAGCGTGGTGCTCTGATTCCTGTAAAACATAAAGCTGATCCTTATGGCAGATGCAGTGTCAGCTAGCACAAGCTAGACTTGTGAGTCAGACATGCGCACACCTTAAGTAAGTTAGAAACATAAGACTGTGCAGACTGGATTACATATCATATTCCTACAGGGTTATAACCATATGGTTCTAGCCTGCAGCATAAGGCCAAAAACAATCCAGTCAGAGGGTTTTAACCATGGAGAACAAGAGCTGAAAAACATTTGAAGGTATTAAAGCACAGGACCAGAGAAAACAAAGTACTGTGCTGTTCCACTGTCAAATCCCTCAGCCCATCATAGCTCTGTTAAAGACTTTTTGGGCTTGCTATGTGACCACACTGCAAGTCTGTACATGACAAAAAACATTTGTGTTATGGAGAAAATCTATAAATGGATGGTGTGAAGAAGAAATCTTTGAGAAAGTTTATCTGTGAGTATTTGGCTGCTGGCTTTTGTGGATGGAAGATGTAAAAATGCATCACACTGTATTACATGCCAGGATGGTTGAACCCTGCTGTAATACATTACATTGACAACCCTAGTTAGTTTTGTTTGGCTAAAATGCCTAATCTACTATGGAAGTAAAGAGCAGGAAAAAGGAAAGAAAAAAAAAGATGGACCTCAACAAAAGTAATGGAGCCACATCTGACAGTTTTATGACAAAATCTAACCCCTTGCAAATCCAACCCTGTTATAAATCCAACCCGATTATTAAATTTTAATATTGCCAAATACATCCAGCAATTTACTATATGAAGTAACATATAACAGCAAGTAACTATACTGATTTAAAATAGTTTAAGGATTGAAATGCCTACGATTGAATTGTTCTACATGCAGTAGATAGATGTATAATTGGTTTTATTTGGTTAAAATAATTTGCTGAATTTGGCTGAAATTTACTGAAATAATTGTTTAGTTGATTCTACAGTTTAAGTGCAGAAAGATTAGTAAAATTAGAATTTGCATCCCAACAAATGGACACATGACATCAAAAGATTTGTAAATTTCTAACATGTTGACAGATAGCACAAAGTTATACGGTACTGTCATTATACGGCAGAGTAAAAGAGCTAAAAAGAAAACTTTTGACCCAGTGGTGGCTAGTACTTGTAGATGGGATGTATATCAATCCCAAAGCAAGCTAATGATGTGATCACTAATCAGCCTGCATCAGTAACTGAACTGCCAGCAGTAACAACTCATTAAACCTGTTCTGTGGATTGCCCTCTGTGGTCCGTTAGCAATAAGATGATGGCACACTGGAGAGGCTAACAATTAGCTTCCCAGTGATGGTGATCAACTGGATTAGATGCTTCCTCACTGTCTATTAGCAGAGTTGCTGGAGTTAGCATTGGCTTGGTATTTGCACTGGAAATTGGTTTGACTGTAGGAAACTCTACTTGTGCATGCTGAACAATTGTTGCTTAGATGTGACATATGTGACTAATTTCAGTAAAGACTTTACCAAAAAAAAATATATATAACAGACTAAGGCTACATGCACACAAAGACAGAAGCTATTTTGTTTTAAATACGTTTTGAAATCATTTCAAGAAATATGTGCATTCACACAATAACACTGAAGACTCAAAATATACCAGGCCTGTAAGTAGTGCCGTGATGCATCAAAAACAGACACAAAAGATGCAGCATGTAAACTTGTGTGATGTATACAAACATACAACACCATGTCTACTTATTGCTGATAGTGGTAATAGAAGAGCCTTTGAGGGGGTTTGCATGATAGGGAAAGGTGAGACTATGATGTCATCAGTTCATGAAAGACATGTTTGGGTTGCAAAAATTGAAATGCAAGTGTTTTTTTTTCTTTTGTTTTTTTATTCAGATTATTCATTTTGCAACCCAGTTTTAAAAATGTGCATCTTCAGGCTCACAAAAAGCTTGTCCCATATGGATAAAAAAAAAAAAAAAAAAAAAAAACTTTAGTTGATACACCTAAATTTGTCTCTGGATATGACCTAACAATATTTACGCCGTTATGAAATGTTATGTTATGAAATGTTATGTTATGAAATCCCTTAAACCTTCATTTTTGACTGTTTTCGATTTAGTAAAGGTGTTAAAAACACACACACACACACACACACACACACACAAAACCTACAGTATCATAAGTCAAGCCAAGATAAAACAATCTTGACTTTATCTCCTTCATTTTGCTTCCACGGACACGTCAGTAGGTAAGGTTAACAGAAACTACTCAGTGATAAACGGAGACAAAAAACAAAGCAAGCCCAGTGGGATCACTCATGTGGCGATCCTCTATCACTCAAGCAGGGCTTCTGCTCTCTGTTGCCAATAACTGTCACAGTGGCTTCAAGCTTTGGCCGATTGCTACTAAAAGCGGCCCAGAGCAGGAACATCCTGGGGAGAACAAAGACATTCAACATAAGCTGTGGCCTGATAGGCAATGAGTTGAGACGAAGAGTTGCCGGTTTGAGTTCATTCTGGGGAAAATCTGCATGGGGAAGGTAGAAATAACAAAACTTGACCTCAAGCATCTCTTAACTGGATAGATTAAAGTTGTCAAATGGACAAAGAAACATCTGTTATTGATAAGCACTTCAAACAACTTTTGACTGAAAGTGAGTCAAGTCTAAAATGAGGAAATGTTTCACACAAGAAAGCATTTTGGCAGCTTATGGAGTCAAATGAGTAGAAGCATCCTTCAGAACAGTATTGTTAAAACCAGTTTACAAATTAGCAATTAGTTCTTATAATTAGCTTCCGTATGCTACTGGATCTTTAAACTGATGACTACATTATAAATGATGATTTATCTATGATCCATTTGATCATAGATAAATGAATGGATTCTACTAAGCATGATGGCTCTTGTAGTCAGTTTGCAGAATTATAGGATACAGAATAAGCACATCCATATTCTACAAATCAGTCCCATTAGCATGGCTTACAGCAAAAAGGTTTGTTTTATTACCTAAAAAACCAGCTAATCCGCATACGTGTCTTCAACTTATACCGAAGCAAGTCTGCTTTAAAGGATTATTTGTACAAATTCGTCTTTAAACTGCTACTTCTTTCCAACAAATGGTTCCTCCTGAGGATTGGGCCGACTTACAGCATGCAGTAAAAAGTTATGGTTACCACTACATATTATGTCTCTCAAGGCCTACCGTGCACCTGTCCAAACATCATCAGTGGATCCAGTTCAAGTTCACAGGATGACTTCAGTTATGCTCTTCCAAGGCAAGCTCACTGATATCAGAGCCAGGAGCAAATCAAAGGCAACGGAACAATGTGGTGATGAGAACAGCGGGGGTGAACATTTATTTCTGATGTCTTCAAGATCTCATAGTGTAAACACAAAAAGTATAAAACAGCAGGAAAAGGAGACAGTGGCGCTGATTTATAAAGATGATATAATCCTTTTATTCAAGCAAGGCTGTGCACCTTTACCACACAACAAAACTAGAAGCCCTTAATCCTGCAGGGATAATGTGTTTTGTTTTCTTTGGCTCTTCTTATTCATAATTTATTTGCCATGAATTTAAACCTGAGTAAAGTTTCCTGCTATGACCATTCATGGTAATCTCAGCACTGAAAGATGGCGTGATTTAAATGTGAAAAGGGCATTTGTTTTTTGTGTTTGTTAGCTCTGAAATTAGAAGCATTGTCAGAAGCACTTTCTACGATATACTGACCAAGGGTGCAAAAACCAATGAACAGGATGAATTCAAACATGCAAACTGTGATAAACACACAGATGTAGGTGGAATCATGAGAGGCAGTAAAGGATTTTCAATGCAGGACCTCAGTTAGTGTCCTTTTTTCTGCAGTTTAGCAACATATAAAAGGGTATGTCTGGTTTTGGTTTGGCTTATTAATGATATGGCCGAGATCTGCTTTGCAAAGACGACAAGTCATAAAAAGCCTCACTCACCTCATTTGAGATTTTCTCTGCTTCTCATCCATCCCAGTTCTAACAGGAACTGCTGATGTATTTTGGCTACTTGCGGTTCATGGGTTCTTTCTGTCTCTCCACTGGTTTGCACCTGACATTAACCTGCACACACTCACACACAGAATCAGCCTGATTCATTTGGAGAATTTGTACCAATTAGACCTTGGCTGCACTATGTTCGATTAAAGAGGGAAAAAGTGGCAACAGAACAAGACACGGAAGAACACGGCCTCCTCCAGACACCCATGAGAGGTGTTATGGCGAAAATTGTTTCTCAGCATTTCTGCTTCCACCATCAAAAATCAAGTTACCTCAACTCTGGAGAAAAATGAAGAGCCTAAAAGAGACTGACAACAGTAGAACAGAGTGAATATTTCTTTAATGATCATGTGGCAAATTCGATTTTCCCTTACAGAAATCACAGAATTCCCAGTAGAAAAGCAGCACATGACAGCTTGTGTAAGACACTTTCCTGATGCTGAGTCACCGGCGTGACCTTATAAACCATCTGCTGACTCTCCGGCACAGTTTTTTTATGATGTTTTTAAAAGCAATAAATGGACCTATGGGATGTCTGACAAAGAGCGAACTCAGGGAAAATGTGGTACAGGAGAGGTGACAGTTCAGACGTATTGACAGTTATCATGGTAACATGTAAATAAGCAGAGTGAATAGAAAACAGACACCATGTGCACGTCAACACGTCATTCTCTTAGGATATTTGAATAAATATTGAAGAAATTAACAAAATAAGGACAATATGTAAGAAGTTTAGATTGCCATTAGTCGCCAGCCAGCCAGCCCAAAGGTACCGTTTTTTTTTTTTTTTTTAAACCAAACCGTTACCTTTCAGAATGTCTTCAAATAACCTCAAAAGGTGGAAAAATCTGATTCTGCCAGAGATGGTAAGAAAATAACTAAAACTGAGCATTAAAACTAAGACCAGGATCATTAAAGCTGCTGTGTGGGTCAACAGAGAGGAGGGTAAAGCAGGAAAAGATGTCTTCACTTCCACGTGCACCTTTGTTTGGACGCCAGCACCCACACTTCACAGCTCCATTTTCTTTTTACCACTGTTGTCTTCTTAAAAAAAAATCCTGAAAATGAGAGGCCTTTGAGGAATTTGCCCGCTTTAAAACTCTCAGACTACTGTTTAAAGCTCTTTTCATTTTATCAGCATGGATGGATGGATGTCACCTCTGGATAGATTATGAAAAAAAATAGTTTGCACAACAAACCTATGGGCCTCTGGTCTAATATGGAAGGAGTATCACAAGTGAGGTATTTCATCACTGTGCAATTATTTGTGACAATCTGCATGCGGTCAAAATAAATGAGTTACAACAAACTTTCCACAAGCCAAATACTGGATATCAGCTCAGTTTCTACTGATTTATATTTAACTTTAATAATCGATTAAGAGATCAAAATATGAAAAGACTCTGGACAGACATGGAGACCAGCTCTGCAACAGAAAAAAAAAAAAAAAAAAAAAAAAAAAAAGATCTGAATGCTGGCTGAAGTATCCTGCTCTGGACTACTGATGTATTCCAGAGTTTTACAACCTGCGACCACAAACAGACACACACACACACAAACATTCATGTATCTTCATGTTAGATACAACAAAGTGGCAAATCAACCAAAAACCACACCACATATCCTAAAACTTGGTACCAACATGGTAATATGTAGACTGAATTTAATAAAACAAAAACATATCACCATGGCTAGATTTTAAAGAACTTTTCTGCTCATATGCTAGTAAATATTTAGCCTGCATATGAGTTGTCCACAGCGCAGTACTTTTTGGCGAGTTGAACTGCGTACGTTGCAGCAGTCTCGGTCTAATATGAGCATTTGTGTGAATGTTGTTATTCTACATGGGCTCCAGTATGGGATGTGGAGCTGTTAAGAGCTGCAACAGTGTGGCCTTCCCTCAGCTTCATCAATCACACCATGACAGTGAATGGCAGGATAATATTGTTGCTGGTAGTTGACTGGGAAGTCACTGCTATGACTGAGTGTATATCTGAGCTAGAGCTTGACTGGGCACAAGTGAGAGTTTTTTTTTTTTTGTATTTTTTATAGTGTTCATATCTCAGCAGGTATAAGTGCATACAGGCATTTGAATTGCACACACACACACCTTTTCCTCACAGTTGGTGTACTTTAACTCCTTGGCGCCTGGGTCTTCCTGTAGAGCTAGAGCTGGACTGTGCACCACTGGACAGGCTCTTCCCGTTAAGGGCCTTGTGGTTACGGAGGGACCATATGCCCATTCACCACTGTTTGTTTTCTATGTCATTATGAGTCCAGCACTCCTTCACTGACCGGCCCCATCGAAATAGTCTTCTTTGTTAGCCGCAGACTCTCCCCCGTCATAGAAACATATAAAAACATTTGGCTACATACACTTAGGTGTGCTTAGAGGTACATGTCCAAATCACACATTTACCCACTCCACCACCCCACTCAGCTGCCTCTAATCCGCATGCATGCACGTCTACACACAAGAACACGCACACACACAGCTTTCCATTCAGTTCTCCTCTCATAGTGTTTCTTTACTTAACATTTAAAGTTCCTGAAATAGGAATGTTCTTGAATCAAAACTGTTTCTCTGAGGCAGTACGCATTGAAACACTGATACTGTTTTGGTCCTTCGATGCATTCGGGGTTATTTTGTTTGGGCGGTCACAGGCCGGCTCATTTGCAAGCCGAGTCATTACAAAAATGGTTTAAATTTGATTATGATTGGTGGCACAAAGGACACAGAAAACAGGAGATATTTAGTCTATTTTGCACGCTGGCAGCATCTTCTTTTCCCTGCAGTGTTTTTTTTAAAGCTAAAAAGCCATTTCAAAGCTAGTGGGTAAATCTGGGCAAATGTTGTCCTCAGGATATGAGACGGGGAGAGAGGGATAGACAGATTTTGACAAACAGCAGGTCAGGGGAGGAACGCTTGGGTTTCCAGGTTAAAATAAACCATAATATCTACTAAATCTGCAAAAGGAAAAACAATATGCCCTTACTAACCGGTCCTCTGTGGTCCAGACAGACCAACAACAGCATTTTTCAAGTGAAACTAAAAACAGCAAACAAGATAAAACTGTGGACATTTTAAAAATAGAAGTAGATGAAATAATTTGGTCAGCCTGAGAGTTTTGTATCTTTCTAATTTTCATACAACATGCTCCATCACACAGCCTGAACCCTCTTAGACAAGCTTTCTTGTCATTTCTTTAAGTGCTTAAGTCCTCAGGAATAGGAAAGTCATTTCAAAGCTCTTCTTATGTTATGTTGCTGCTTTTTGTTTCATTCTTTGTCAAGATGGCCCCTCACTGCTTAAATAATGCTGATATTTGAGTTCTTGGGAGGGATTCATCATTGTTAGACCTATTACCACAGATTTCCAGTGCAGTTCTAGTGTTTCATGTCATACTTCATCCCTTTTCTCCCTGTTTCTTATGACTTCTTGACAGCCACCCCTCCACGAAGACCATTTCTGATGAGGCATCAGTGAACAGTAGATGGATCAACAGAAGGTCCAGGTGTGTCTCTCTGACTCTGCTGGATTTTATTTCTCCTAACCTTTTGAAGATTGAGGTGCCCCACTGGGGGACTTTGAGAACAAATGGCACCTGGACATGGAGAAAAGGCTGCTGATGTCATTCCAAGGGGATATTCACATTTATCCTAAAACTGGTTGGTGAGCCTGAAGCTTTTTTTTTATCTGAACTATGTGCCATCTTCATTTATTCTTCACCAGTAATACTGGTATTTACACACCTTACATCTTAGAAGTGTTCTCTTTACTATGATTCCAAAAATTATTCAAACAGACCTTGTGGTTGCACATATACTTATTTTCTTTTAGGTATGCGATTTTCAAGCAGAGGCCTAAAAAATAATCAGCTAGTTTCTCTCACCTTATATCTTCTTGCATTTATGAAAGCTGCACTGCACATACAACATGAACATGAGCATACAATGAGACAGGTGTTGGTTTGATCACTATGAAAACCAACATGCTGCATGTGTATCCAAACACTAACATGCACATACACACACGCGTTAGGGATTAGCCTTTTCCAGCAACAGCCATAGGCGCCCTGACCTGTCCGCTTCATCACTGTTTGATGATGTCATCTGGAAGGTTCCAACTCAGTAGCCACCTCACCACAGCGTGCAGAGGAGGGCAGGTGATACCCATCAGAGCCGCTCCATAAACACCCTCACACACACGTCTAAGTCAACAGAAATACACATTACACTGGTGGGTGGACAGCGAGTGGTCAGCACGCACACTGTGGACGGACGGGACACAGAATTACGGATAAACACGCGCAGGCTGTACATGACACAAATGTACAAAACGGCTTCAACCACATGCATGCTCATGTATCAAAACCCACCCCGAAACAGCCTCATTGTCCCTGACAGCATTAACTTTTCAAAGTAAAAAAAAAATAAAATAAAAAGCACATCATCTGAACATCCGTCAATTACATAAGCCGCATAATTGTAATAATCATAGACATGAGGGATAAATCAAGAGATGTGCAAATTAAAAACCCAAAGGACTCCATCTGAATGACAAAACTGAACCGCACTTCTATGAGAAATCAATTAAAACTCAATCAGAGCAAAGAAACACTATGGAGCTGCTGGCTTTCATACGTCACAAGCAGCTATAAACTCACCACAGCCTGAGGGACTCCAGCTTGTGGTTCCTGTACTGTATATTGAGTGTGTGTCACTGGTGTCTCTTTTATTTGCGTCTTTCCAATTTTCTCTTCATGTTTTCCATAATGTTCTGCAAATCATCTCTATGTATAAATATCCAAGACAGCTGGAGGCTTGCTGTCAAATAGTTTCCAAGCAAAGATGCACTTTATTTATTTATTTTCTCTCAAAGATTAAAGAGGCAGCTGTTGTAGAAGTCCTATGTTTATGTTTCATAAGGAGGAAGAACTGTTTTCAAAGATCGAGCCTTGCGGCACAACTCATTCTTGAGTTGAAGCTAGAGATGACGGGGATGTGATTTGTCGTGATACATGAAAATGAAAAACAGAGAAACAAGCATTAAAACTCAACTAGGTGATAATAGTTAATCAGCCAATCACATGACGGCAACTCAGTGTTAGTCACGTAGACATGGTCAAGAAAAGTTAAGCTCAAACTGAGCGTCAGAATGAAGAAGAAAGGGGATTTAAGTGACTTTGAACGTGGCATGATTGTTCTGAGTATTTCAGAAACTGCTGATCTACTGGGATTTTTACACACAACCACCTCTAGTTTGGTATGGAGGACCGAAACTGCAGAATTAAAAAAAAAAACTTCTGGGCAAAAAGAAAAACAGCACAATGCTACCGAATGAGTAATTGTGATGGAGTGTGGAATAAAATGTTTATATTTATTCCTCCTGCAAAAAGGCACCCTGAACCGTCTGCCTGGTGGAAGATGCTGATCGAAATCATCCTGCAGGGTATGAAAGGGATCTTCAGCTATCTTATTTGCCAGTCTAAGGATATGTGCAGATCAGCCATTAAAGAAACCGCTCTCCACAGGTGGACCTACTACCTTGGAGCAGATGTTCAACTGTTTCAGAATCCTGGACTTCAGCTGGACGGAGAGACCACAGAGCCACACCGGACCTCCACATTGCAGGATGTTTAGTATGGTGGCACTGCAGAAACTGTTGAGGATCTCTGGCTTCAAAAGACCTGCGTCTCCTCATAAAAGAAATAATCTGCTGTACTTTGTTGGAGATAGAATCCACATGATGAGACCATGAAAGGGCATTGTCCACATCCACTCCTACATATGGAAAGCATGCAGATTGTTTAATGGGTTTGTTATTTATCATGACAGGAACTAGTTGGATGCTGTGTGGTTCCAAAGAAGATCTCCTTGATGGGATTAGGTATGAGGGCATTCTGGTCACACCACTGCACTACACTGCTCTCACTGTCAAAGAAAGTGTCTGGTGGTCAGGTTCGCTGATAACAGTCATTGGTGTAAATGATAAACAGCAAAGCTGAGCTCACACCTCCCTGTAGGACTCCACTACTGGTTGCAACCAGATTGCAGCATGCGCAATTAGCCATTACCAACTGCTGTTTGTTGGGAAGGAAGGAGTGATACAAGTGAATGAGATGGGAATTAATGTTCAACTGCTGCATTTTGGAGAAAAGTAAATCTGTTTTCACTGTATTGAAGGAGGAGGAAAAGTCAAGCACTCTGACTTAAGATTTTTTTGTTGTGTCTAAATATTTAGAGACAAGATGGATGAGTGTAGCAACTGCACCTTTAGTACTGCATCCACCCCTCATTGAGTTTTAGTTACCAAGCACCTACATGGACAAAATACAATGGGGAAACAAGACGGATGATTTGCCAAACGATAACTGAAACCAAGGGGTATAAATACTCTGAGGAATTAATAGGGAACAGGTGAAGTAAAAGAGCAAATCAATCCAGGTGTACTAATGAACAGGTGAGTATTCAAGAAAGGAGGTTTAACTAATCCTATGATAAAGCCTGGGCTTTATGTTACAAAATCCTCTGACGTCTTAACGTTGGTTACGTATTGTAACCCCAGATTCTATGAGTATAGGCGCAGCCCTTTAAGGCTATCGCTAGTGGGTTCA
>JBAFTA010000024.1:19377917-19394896 GCA_036919975.1 Melanotaenia parkinsoni
TTATTATTATTATTATTATTATTATCATTATTATTATTATTAAGTTAGATCTTTACAATCTTCTGAACAAATGAAAAAGTTTAGATGTGTTGCTACTGGTTTTAGTCTCACATCAGTGTTTACCAGGTGTTTGGTAGAAGTTTCTACATGTCATAAATTTAAAAACTACCAACCATCAAATGTTCATCCAGCCATTTTACAAATGGATGGAAGACCTGCCAGGGAATAGTCGGTCAGCTGTAACTACACCATCATACTGATCATTTATATGTTAATTCAACATTTATTGTTCTGATTTTTTTATTCTGAAATTAAAAAAATTCTGTTAATCAGTGTGGATTCATTTTTGATAAATTAATATATTCTGGGCATTATAAAAGGTAGACATATATCTAAATACACAGGATTAATACATTTAAAATATGAATTCAAGCAAAATATGAGTACATTTATTTATCACAAGAACAATAAAATATACAAAAACTTGACTGGATCTGATGGCAGACCTACTCTGAAATGAGTGAAAAGTCCTGAATGTTGTGACTGGATGTGTGACAGAACAACACTGGGACTCATAATCAGAGAACAACAAACATCACAGTCTGGTGGAGGAAAGAGATGTTCTCATCAGCACATGAGATTTCATCCAGATTGGTATTTAAATCCACCAACTTATTGTGACTACCCTTTCTACATAAATTCTCTGGTGTACCACCTCACCTTCCCTCATCATCCAGTTCATAGCTGACATGTTGTAAAAGCAGCCTTCTGCTCACATAAAGCCCAAACTGTCCTTTATATCCAACCAATGGTCAGCCAGAAGTACATTACCTGGAAAGGATTCTGCAGAGGGTCACTGTTCTCTGGCATGTGGTTATCCAATTTATTCACTGCATTTTGGTTAATTTCCTTTTTGTGTGTTGATCACGAAGCTGCTCCAGCCGAGGACACGACCCGAGGAAGAAACTGACAGGATGAAAAACTCTGAATAAGATTACTGTAAACAGACTGCAGGTACACCCAGAATGGTCAATTACTTCCACAATTTTGTGTTGATAAAGTCGGTGCACTCTCTATATATTCCAAAGATTTGCATGAATTTTAAATGATTTTCAAACATAAAGACAAAAATTTTGAGTGTGCAACAATGCAGACACACAACAGGGACATCTTAAACAGAAAAGTTTAAGGTAAAATCTTGAACCAGTAATCTTTTCGATATGACATAGAAAGCACATTAGTGCCATGATGACATTGAACATAGTATTTCTGGGCTGGAAATTAGGTAAATAAGGAAAATATTTGAACACATACAAACAAAAGTATGTAGATTCTGACTAAAATATTAAAGCTTGTAAGGAAGGTCTGAGCACAGAAAAAATAAATCAGCAGTATAAGGTTAGTAAGTACAAGTAAATGCTTGTTAGAGGATAGAAATCTCTGACTATAGCAAGAGAAAAGTGGCAAGAAAGGGAACAGACAGGTGGCTACCCAGTCAAATTAAACACTAATCTACTCCTCAGTGTCATAAACTCCACTTACTGGAACTCCTGCAGATTCCTCTGGTCAGCGGTCAGCTAAGACAAACTAATCATCACTTTCTATAGACTGAGGTCCAACCGCAGTGCTGCCCAGTACATGGCCCAGCAGACTGAAAAACTATGAGTTCAGGTTAATTTTCCACCATCATCACCGTCATTGCCCCTACCTGTGCCAAAACCCGCGGAAAACATTAAATACTGCATCAATACCAATTAGTTACATTTCCCCGTCACAATCCGGCCACACAAAATTGTTGCAGTTGTGCCCTCTAAATTCAGGTTTTAATTAAATAATATTTGGCATGCTGTATGACCTCGGCCGCAGACAGGAAAAAAGAAAAAATCCATACATTTAAGCAGACGCAAAGTAGTATAGAGGCGGGCTTATGTTTCCTCCTACACAGCTTTCTTGGCCAAAAACAATCTCGAGGAGCACAGCTGAATGTTTTCATTGTGTTTCTTGTGCTGAGTAGGGCACAAGAATGGGTCTCTGCTACTCAGTGCATAGGCTGGGTTTTGAACCCTCACACTTGACATAGAAAGAGATTAAACAGACCCCAACCTGTGAAGTACTTAATCAAGCCTGGACAAAAAGTTTTACAATGTCACCTATTAGCCTAGCTGTGGATGGTTTGTCCATCTACTCCTACTTACTGGCTGGATGGTGTAATCCATGTCTACGACTCAGCAGATCCATGCCTCTCTACATGTTTGGGAATATTTGTAATCACCACACAGTATAAACACGTATACATGAGAGTTGTGTATAAATGCATGACAAAGGCTTGAAGTATTACAGTTTTTTCAGCCTTTTTTGTTTGACTTTATAAAGATCTTAAAGGTGCAACGTGTAACAAAATTAAAGGTCAGTGATGGAAAAATTTAGTAGTAATATTATAAATTTACTACTAATATAAATATTAGTAGTAAATATATAAATTTAGTAATATCATTACAAACTGTTTCTTTTCTTATCTAATCACTGTACCAAGGTAACTGTTATGTTTGTATTCTCGTAGAATGAGCCAGTTATATCTACTCAAGTCCATGTTGCAGCTGCCATATTTGTGCATTTTTACTACGGTGTCTCTAAATGGACAAACAACTCTATGTGTGAAGTAAGAACCCTCTTGAGCTTGTCTGATAGGTCATAGAGCACCATTTGGGTTAAGTGATGCCTTAAAAGGACCATAGAAAAAGACAGTATATGTACACAAATCTTAAATGGTTACCTGTGGTGCAGTCTGCTCGTAGATGAAAACATGTTTATGTTTGGAAGAATTTTGGCCACTGATGGCCACCGTCCATCCACAGCTGTGTTTGGCATTTGAAGTTATTTCTATGCTCATCATTACCACTAGATGTCAGTAATTCTTTACATTGTACCTGTAATATAAAGATAATAAAGTTGAGACTAGTTTGACAGTAAAGTCAGTCTGTTCATCGACTTACTGGAGCTCTATCTTCTTTGAGTCTCTCTGCTACATCATCCCGAGCAGGATGGGGCACTTGTAGGCGTTAGAGTAGCTATATAGATAAATTACGCTACATATATTATTATATTTGCCTAATTTCAGCATTCTAAAAAAGCAAATCTTCTAAAACTGGATCTCCCTCCCTCATTCGTGCACAGGCATTTATATGCAAAGCCTCCGTCTCCTTCCCTAAATGTCTATCATTTAACCTGGATCTACTGTTGGCGATTTTCCTTTTGACCGTTCAGTGTCCTTCCTTTGCCTCCAGATCATAAGAGGAACAAGGAAATTAGACGAGGCATTTCATTAATGTGCAGAAATTTAAAGCTTCAGAGATTGTTGAGCTGGTGTGATTGCATACCACCAAAAAAAAAAAAAAAAAATCATCTCAGGCAGCCTTTTGATATGGAACGCGTGAGGAGTGCTGGCAATCTCCAGGGGCATCATGGAGCCACATGTCTCTCCTCATATTATACAGATCTTACAATCTTCTCTGTTACTAGGGCATGAGGAGATGGAAGGAGGAAGGAAGGGAAGAAGAAAGAGAATCTGGGGGTGAGGAGGATAACAGTGCTTGGAACATAGACGAAGGAGGGAGCAGTTGCATTAATATGAGGGAGAATCTGGTAAAAATGAGAAATCGGGCACAAATTGTAAATGACTTTTGAGGCATTCTTACAGTAGAAATGTGTGTGACTCCCACTGAGATGGGCCACAGAGGCACCAGTAAACTTTTAACATACTTATAGCCTACCTCATATTAAACAGGAAGCTTAATCATTAATAGTATGGGATGTTTGGCTCTTCTCTGAGAGCCAGCTCGACTCCCAAAGAAGAGCCGGTTCTTTTGGCTCCCGAACCGCTCCTAATTTAGCATCTTTTTTAGCCCCATAATTTACCTTAACTTCTCAAAAATTGATAAATTGTGTTTTGAAAACCCTTTTGTGTTTAGCATTTTTACAAGAAGCCTTATATTTGCCTTCTTTTGTGCCTTTTTTCAGATACAAAGCCACTTACTTTTGTTTAATATTTCAACAAAAATATTATATTGCAGAAATGAACAAAAAACAGCAAACAAATCCACAAAAAAAGAAAGCAGCATTAATGTCCTTTTTGCTTTTATTTTTAAATTTATTTGTTTAGCACCCCTCACTTCTTTGCTTGGATCCTACGATAACCCTACACTGGTGCTGATTTATGGTCTGTTCCAGTTGTCTCGTAAGTTTGAGTGGGTGTATTGTTAGAGTAGGTGATGCCATTACCAGGGAGTTGGCGTTCCAGTTGCACCAACTGCCTTCAAAATAGCCAACTTGTGAACATCTACAAAGCCATATAAAACTAGAAATCCATTGTAAAAATGTTTGCCATGAGAACAACAGCCAATTTTAGTGAACATGATTACTAAACTACACATACTGAGGCGGTTTTTCACAAACAAACCCGCCATAACAACATAATTATCAATAACAACTCACTGCTGTTTATACTAGAAACTTAACAGACACAAGATATATAGACTACAAGTGGTAGTGGGTGCGTCCATCTTTAAATATGGAATCTTGGGGTCCTCTGAATTTGCCGTTTGGAAAAAATGTCATTTCCCACCAAAATTCCTTGGAATTCTGAGTTCTGAGGACAACTGGAATGCACAGTTAATTCTCTGCTACCCCCTAGCAATAAGCACAGAAAACAGAAAATACTGGAAGCATGATTATATTTATTTATTTCAACAAAATTATCTTAATTCATGGTTAGGAATCTGATTAGAAGAATGTGAAAGAAGCAGATTCAACAAGCTGCGAAGCTCTCCGTTAAAGCACACATTTGGTGGGGGTTAATATGTTGATTGACAGTTGTCTTCATTTCGGACTTCCAGATGTGGTAACTGCCACACTATTGACCACCCCTTGGCTATATTTAGACCTCACTTATTGGGAATCCTTGTGTTTATGTAAGTTTCACAACCTCTTAAACTAACCTTTCAATGAATCCACAGGCAAAGTAATAAACATGCAACTGTTCGGATGTAATCTCCGTGGTTCATTCCTCCATATTTTGTGAAAGCAAGAAACAGTGACAGAAACGGCAGCTGGTAATGTAGGATTATTGGTAAAGGAAGAATGAAACAAAACAAGGGTAAAGTGTGTACTAATAAGCAAACATAATGTACAACAACTTGTAGAACTTGAAGAAATGGGGGAGTAGTACGACAAGAGGTGTGAGGGGGCAGCTGAGGGAGGGAGAGAGATGGATGAACCCAATTATCCCCCTATTTTCTTTCACAGTGCTGAACCTCAGTCAAAGCAGAGAGCAGTAAAAGAGAAGGTAAATAATAGAAATGTGTCGAATGATGGAGGGAGATAATTAAAAAGGCCTGCATTTCTACACCAGCCGATTGTCGTGTAATTAACCCATTACAGTTCCACCCCCTAATTTTTTTCTCCCTGTAATGATTACAATAAGTGTGAGGGTGAAGTCTTTGGCAAGGGAGCATTTACATGCACACTCCATTTGGTTCACTCAGACATGTCATGGTGATCATTAATCATGGGCTGTTTTTTAACTTCCAAATGGCTGGCTGTGCAGGCAGAGGCTTTGGCTTGTTAGAAAGTAATAAAAAAAAATGACCCGCCGTTTCACGGTCGTTTCTACGTGGCAAGAATGCCAGCTTGAAGCAAAGGAGAGTAAAGCTTTGGTAACAGACACAGTAAGAGTCACCGTACCCCAAAAATGATTCATCACCTTAACTGCTCCACACAGATATGACTAATACATGTTCAGAAATGGAGTTTTGGATCTGAATCTCACTGGCAAAGCCAGATTTTCTTTATGAAAACCATAATCAGCAGCTAGAGAATACTTTTATTTGTCTTCTCTCCAAAACTGTACCAGGTTTCAGGGCCTTCTGTCTTTAAAACTGGAAATCGAAAGCAAAAACATATCGAGGCTAAACTTCCACAAGCTAAAATATAGCAAACATTGAATAACATTAAAATTCTATCATATTTATTACATTCCTTATGTATCCCAGTGGTTTTGTTAGTGCTGTTCTACATTTTAGCTGTAAAAGTTCCAGGACTTCGAACTTAAAAAAAGTCATACTTTAGAGACAGAAAGTCGTATATGATACTGTACCTTCAACCATTTCCAGCTGCACTAAATTGTCTATCATGATATACTGTAAATATACATCCCCGCTGACTCCCTGACGTTTGAACCTAACTTTCTCCTTTCTATATGAAAATTAACACTTTGTTTAAAATATCTACACATACAGATACAGTCTTATAACTGATTACTTACTTCCCTTACTCGTTGGCACATTGATTTAACACTGAAAATGGGGCTTTGATCTTTTTTTGTAACTCTTCAGCTATGGTTCTTTACATCTTTCTGCTAATTATAAGATTCATATGAGAAGTTATCAGGAAAGCATGAATTTCAGGTTGGTTTCTGGACTAAAATGCTCTCAGATGGTTCCAGTCTTCAGACTCGATGACTGATTATTTTACTTCTCTTCTTGCCCCAGTCACAATGTTCACTGTAAACATCATTATTTCTCTTTTTTTTATATGCAGATTTGCCTCAGATTTATGAGCTCTTTCTCCTTTTAGCCATTAATACCAGATGCAGCATGTGTGTACTTGCTTGCATGTGTGGGCGGCAGCTCTGGCTCCTGAAGGATTAATGGGAGAGAAAATCTGAAATGACCACTCATCACAGGGTGTCCAAGTTGCAGTCAACAATGAATTTGCCTCCTCATATTTGAATTTTGTGAACTTGTTTTTCTACTGCAGGACATTACATAAACAACTGGCAAAAGACAGTATGGGACTGTGTTTTTTACGTGTTTCGTTGGCATCCTTGCATTTTTGGATGGATGGATGGATGAGGTATGATGGTGATTGCAGTTAACAATGAGGCATACGACAAGAGGATTAATGCAGTATCTACATATGTCTTTGACTGACTAGCGCAATCTGACTGATGCAGCACCTACTGGGTAAGGGTACAATTTGCCTGTGGAAACCGAAGATGGACGGAGCCTCTGTGACATCACCTGTAGGTTTCTGAAGAATTGAATTGAAGCTCATTGAGAGGTTCCCACTGTCGCCATCTTGGCAGCATCACATGTGCTGTCATTCCCGGAAAATTGTAAAATGGGTAAGGACGTGGAGCTGAGAGGGAGACTGTGAAGGTGGGGGTTGATCATTGACAACCATCAAACTCCGAGCTGCCTGTAGCTAAGAGCTAACTGAGCTAATCCGGCGCTAACGGTAACTAACCAGCTAATGGAGGTAGGCGGCTAAAAACCGCAGTTGTGCTACACTCTCCATTTTTGTACCAGGCTTTAAACATGTTCATTTCTGCTGTGAAGTTGGTCTTTTTAACATGGGAGTCTATGGGGAGTTGCTCTGTTTCAGAGCCAACCCCTAGCAGATGAGGGGTAAACTGTAATTTTTGCACATCTGCAGAGGCTTCACATTTTACCGGCTGAGGTTGCCGCTTGGTGGAAACGCAACAGAGATCAGGTTTTACTGCACCAAACTGCACCAAATCGTCCCATCCTGAGCTGGAAACAGATCTATACTCTGAATTTGATAATAAAATATTTATCCAAGCATAAGGCTGGTATAGACAGACATGGTGTAATTTTTTTTGTCATTTTCCTAAACGGAAAAAGGTGATGTTTGATGATGGATATGTAAGTGAAATAGGTTAAAGTGAAAGAAATAATTATCAGATCATTTAGGTGAGGTTTTGCTGGGGTAAAAATGACTGTGGCAAACATTTTATTATTTTATGTGGTATATAAAGAGAAAATTAAAAGTATTCAAACATCGAAAGGGTTATAAGGACTTTCCAGAGGTGTTACCTTTGAGTTGTTTAACAAAGTTTAAATGTCTTTTGTGGTGATAAACCCCTTATAACAGAAGCTTCCCCCACTGAACAATAAATATTACTTTTCATTTGGAAGTAACCTGCCTCTGTCTGAAGTGTGCCTGATGGAAAAGGGTCAATCTGTTCTGCTATATTTTAATGTCGGTCATAAAGGAGAGCCTGATATCTTCAGCGGTGGTACGTAAACATTGGAGAACCACTCCACGTCATTTTGTCATCGCCAAATACCTCTGTTTTGTGAGAATTTGTCTCTGCCATTCGTCAGAGCCTACTGCACAGTTTGAGCCGCATAGTTTTACATGATAACAATTTTTTTCTTCATTAAATGAACTGCAGCGCTCCACCTGCAACCCAACACCAACCCTTCACCCTCAATCACTCCTCAGTTGCTAACACAGTCAGGACAAACTCAGCGTTTTCTTTAAGTTTTATGTAAAGAGACTAAAATTTAAACACCCCACTGACATGAACAAGCACAGGATGATTTATTCTAACCATTATGAACCGTTGCTGATCTTTTCTCCACCTCCACACCAAAGAAGTGTGTTGTCTTTTCACCTTCAATTTATTATTGTTATTTTTTTTTCCTTTTTGTGCTCTTGTCACCGCGGCCAATTGTTCTTGGATTGAGGGAATCAAACTACTGCAGGGGAAAATATTATTTCGATAAATCCCTTTTCTGAAAATGTCATGGATAAAATGCCCTACAGCGTTACAAAAAGAGGCAGAATATTTTAGAGATTTTACAAGAGATGCAACTGAATATATTTAGAAATCACAAAGGGAAGGGCTAGAGAAAATGAACTGTGGTAAGGGGAGGAAATGTAAGTGAAGGGAAGAGGAACGGGACAGAATGGCACTCACAGGGCAGGCAGACGTTCAGCAACCAACAGAAAAATATGTTATTGTGAGAAAAAGACTTAAACAGATGAGAAATGTCTTTTTCTCTCTTAAAGTAGATGCGTTCCAGTCATTGGAAAACAGATGACAAACATAAGCACTTGAGGCAGATGATGGAGGCCAACATGCACCTTTAAGGTTGATCTTCCCACGTGGGATTTATTTTATTCCATTTTATGTTCATTTAAGAAACAGAAATCTTGAGATGAGTTATATACAGGTGGGGCCTCCTTGGATTAGATATGTTTTTCCAGAATATCCCACTTATCTGAAGGATGTCAGTTTCTTTTTCATTTCATTTTCATTTTTTTGTCAAGCTCTCTACACCAGTTTTTACAGCATGCAGAGGCAAATGCAATGACGAATTTATGTACCTCTGATGGAGTTTATGTGAGCTGCAACAATGATTTGGTGTTAGGGTCTATCAGGACTGTGTAGATGTTCCTCTATAATGTTCACACAACAAATGTGTAATTGTCTGCTATCATAAAGCTTTATCCCAAATTCCCATTCTTCTATCAGAGGAAGGAAAAAGGACACGAGTTGTATGTTCAGAGTTGTGGACCATGTTGATGTTAATGCTTTGGAAAGGTTGGACCTGAAGTCATGTGGTGGAGACCTTGCACCTAGCCTCCATGTGAACCTGACATCAAGTTATACCCTGAACTAACCACATGGAGCCTATATCACAAAGCCAGCCATCATACACTGCCAGTAACAGGCTTCTATATTAAGGGAGGGAAAGATGAGAGGTAGTCTAGCGCTGCTAATGAGGTAACTGGGAGGGCAGATACTTAGCATTATAATCCAGGATATGAGCTATATGTCCAACAACAAAAAGGAATTCTACTGTAGTTTTGCTACGGTGGTGTTGCTTGGTTTTATCTATGCTTGTGCTGTCAACACTGGTGTGTTACAAATCTATTAGTTTTTTTTTAGCTCTAGTTATCATTAATGCTGTCACAGATACCATAACTGGGACATCCAAATAATATGACAGTGTAATGTTTGTTTGTTGCTTCTCTCTTGATCACAAACAGCAAGAAATACTAAAACTGAATGAGAGCTAATACAATATGCTATAAAGTATAAGGCATATTTACCACTTTACCATCAATGCTACACGATTTGAACTGTGACAGATGTAATTTACACATACAGATACGGCATAAAATACAATTAACTTTGTTTAGTTTAAACATCTGCGTGCATGAGTGCAGTATGTCCTACAGAACCTATTTAGATGTAACATTAGCTGGTTATTGAGAGCGACATCTTCCCCGGGACAACAGTCACATGTGATTGTGCTGATCAAACCTAGCCTTGAGTGCTGCTGTCGCCATTAGCTGGACAGCTGTGATTAATGCTTGTGAACCTGTGACCTCAACCCTTGAGGTGTTTGCTTGACTTTCCCCCAGTCTTTATCATTCACTGCCTTAGTTTGAACCCCACAACATGTACACAACCAATCTTCTACTTTCCATTTGAATCAAATGAAATCCTAAAGGGGTTGCTGCAGCTATTCCTTTTAAAGTTTGCGATCTTATGAGCAGAAGAAAAAAACAACCTAGCTAAGAAGCAGGGGTATAAAGCAAGCTAATTCATTAGCTACAGTACCACACGCAACCTTGTACTCCACTTTCTAAAACCACAGAGGGTTATCATTCTCTGGGTGGTTGCACTATGCTAAATCACCAAAGAAATGCCTCGTGGAACTGAAAAATGGTCAGATTTTGTCCTATTTGACTTCTTATTTAAGTTTTTTTATTTATTTACTTAGTATTTTCACTTGCTTTTACATTGCATGCTAGGTACATGGGTTATGCAGTGTATTTAAAATGCATAATAACAGTTGCAATGAAAATAAGGATTTCCCCATCCTTTTTATGATATGCTAAGATATTCACTGTTACATCTTCTTTATTCCATATTGCTCTACAAATATCTGTGCTGTCCTTTTCTCTGCATAACTCTGTCATGGCTGTTTTTCTTGACTAAGCTGCACCCCTATGTGCACCCCTTAGTCAATGTGTTTATTTTGCTACAACTCAGCCAGCTTGGGAAAATATTATTCCCCCAATCTCCAAAATGGTATCTGCGTTACCATGGAAAGGAGGGCAGGGCTGAGACAGAGTAAACATCAACCTCTAAAGCTTTAGGCCTTGCTGTTTGGCTTAGTGAGCCTTTCCGGGGGTTGGACCCTGTAGCAGTCTTTTGGAGTGATGGGCAAACAGAGGTAAACACGAACCCCTTCCTCAGAGTTGACTCAAGGGACTCAGTCAAGTGTCTATTAAGCTAAGTGAAGGTGAAGCACGTCAGCATCAGTTCCTCTCAAACACCGCCTTGTTTAGGGAGTTGCTGAAACCTAGTGGTTCACAAGTTCATTATTGGGACTGTAAATTTGAGCAGCGTTGTAGGGTTTGTGTTCAGCTTTGGTGACTGAATTGTTAGACCTGGTTTTGGTCCTATTACAGTCTTCTTCCCAACCTTTGGAGATAATTCAGAAGAATTACAACTGTCCAATTGTGTTGCCTTGTTTTTGTTCTGTGGGAGTTCTAGGAGAGGTGTGTCGAAACAGAGTAGTACAGCAGAGGAAGAGTGATTCCTTCCCAACAAATGGTTGAAGTCATCCTTGTTGGATATATTTGGTTATTGAAAAATAAAATGATCAAGGTGTCATTGTGCAGGATGGCATGCCACTCTGTAAAGCAACCACTAAAACGTTGGAGTGAAAGGAGGAAATTGGTCCAGTATGTTTAACCTCCTGCAGGATAACCATAAAGTAAAGTTAAATGTGCAGTAAGTGGGTTAAATTGTGTCATGCTTATTTATCATAACTTTTAAATGAAATGTTTGGGTTTTTTTGTGTATGATTAGAGTTGGGCTTACAGTGCAATGCGACACATATTCAGCATCATTCACTAAAGTTACGTTATATGGATGAAACAAATAGATTTCTGTTCAAACATAATCACGTGAGTGCAATACCTTGTTGTTGTCAGTAGAGACCATATTTAATTTCAGATTTTTTTTAATGTATTGTCATTGTCCCAACATATTATTTATGTAAGCAGCTATGTTTCAAAAGGGCAGCTGGAAGTCGAAAGCCAGATGTTTTTTTTTTTGTTTGTTTTTTTTTTTTCATGCTTCAAAATTTCCCTATACATGTTCAAAAGAAATCTTCAATAACATTTTTACAATGTACTTTAAAGAAAAAAACCCTCCAAAGTCCCAAGCCCTAGCCTTTTCCATCCATTTTCTCTGAGAGACTCAAAAGTAAATATGTAATATTTCTTTATTGTTATAGAGCAAAGGGGACTTTGTTTGAGTGGGACTTTGTGGTCACTTTACTTTGTTGCTATATGATTTTGTTCTGTTGGCATCAAAAGATATAAATAAATAAAACTTAAAACCCTATAAGGATCATGTTTAGTGCTGTGACATTTATTAATATATAATAATCGTAATACTGTGATTATTTTTGTCACAATAATGGTACTAAAAACAATATTTAATCGTCATATTTCAACCAGTCATGTCTGGATTAAAGGTACCAAACAGCTATTTAGCTATCTGACGCTATCCATTAATTATATGGACTTTCTAATAACATCACATCAACTGTCTAGGAAAAAAGAAGAAAAATAGAATCTGTTAGGTACTTTATATAATGATATAAGGTATTTGATCTTGTACTGTATTTACTTATAAGTTAATTGTATTGTATTTAGACTGTTTTGTATTTTTGTTGTGTTTTATATTTGCACTATGTTGATAATGTTTTATCTGCTCCTGTACCTCTTTGTCTATTCTATGTTCAGGACTGCAGATGGAAATTAGCATAATGCTAAATCTGGTGCAGCCATCTTTTTATTTTCCGTGAATAGTCAGTGTTACGTGTAACATGGCCTTTTAAATAAAATAAATGAATAAATGGCCCATTCATTTCATTCAGGTGTGTTAAAGTAGGGTTACCTTTAAAATCTGCAGGGCAGAGGGTCTTCAGGACCAGGATGAGAAACACTGGCGTCCTTTACAGTAGGGCTGAAATCGGGGGAACTGGCTTTTTTTTTCCCTGTTTGTCTTTAATTAAACCTTTTTGCAGGTTTGATTCTGGCAAAAAAAAAAAAAAAAGAAATCTTTGAATCTCTCAAAATTATTTGTGGCGGCTGTGGTGAAAATGATCCCCCTCAAGCTGGCAGTGTGAGAGAAGGAAACAGTGAAAGACAAATTAATATAGAGTTGAGGGCAACCTCTCTTTTGCCCTAATGCCACACCATGGCATACACAGATACAAACACACACATCCACACACAAAATATGGCATCCCCAAGACAGTCTGGCACATTGCCCTGCAAGCCTATGAAAAGTCTCTTTATTGACATATTTGGCATCTTACACTAGGATCAACAGTCCTGCTTTTCACCACGCGGCGCTTATACACACAAACTCAGCCAGAGTGCAGTTAAAGAGTCAGCCGGCAGCCAGTTGAATAAGCTGATTTTCTCAGGGAGAGGTCATATCAAAACGCTCGCACGCAATAAAAGCTTTGCTAGTTTATTTCATGTCCAGGCATAGTGTTGTTTTTCTTCAGCCGTTGGTGTCGTCCGACCTCAGGCAGCGAGGGTCTAAAATAACACAAACTGTTTGAATCTGTGTGTCTTTGAGGCATACCTGAACCTTCAGCTTCTGTACACTCAAATCAAATATGTAAGGGAATATTAAAGAAGTGTTCAGTTAAAACTCTTCATTTTGATCAGGCACATGAAAAGATCACAGAAGTCCTCACACAGAATACGTCAGTATTTTATGTTTGTTCAGAGGTCGATGATTTTTCGTCTGTGTTTGTTCTAAATTGATATAAATTGTTTGATTTTACTGACCTCATCTCCTTCCTTTCTCCCGCTTCCACTTGCTCCTACTTTGATGCGGCCTGTTTTTTATCAATGGGCTCTCCTGGCCTGTTTGTGAATGGGAGTTGTTGTGCTGCTCTTTGGCGCTCACCCTCACCAGGCTTTTAAAAGGTTTCATTTCTGAGTTCCATGCTTACACTTGAGGAAAAATACAGTTCCTCAAACACATCAGCAGATATTCTAAAGAAGTAAATGATTTTACTTGGAAATCAAAACTGCTCTAAAAGCATTTAGTTTAGAAAAATAAAAAAATGGAGGACTTGGAGCTACAGTGCGCATCTCTGACCATGGAGCTCATTTAGGGAAAGAGGTTTTTCTAGATCTAGATTTGCATTGGCCACGGTGTGGGTGAACACTTATTTTGCATCTGTGGGAGCTTGAAGATGTACCTAACATATACTAAGAGGCATACTTGGAAGTATAGGAGAAGAAGACATTGAGGTAAAAATGAAGATTCAGATTTTCAAGTTTGACGAGGAATGCAAAACCATATAAAAGTGCAAGGGATAATTTATACACATTTCTTTCAATAATTTAGCATTTAAAACAGTTCTTTGAAACTCCTCTACAGCAGTACTATTGAACTTTGGCAGATGTTTGCAATCTAGTGTCCCCAAACAAAGGTTAATTAAAAAACCATCTTGCATCCTGTCACTTCTCTGAGCTCTCTCCAGCCAGTAAAAGTCAGTCGGATGTTGACTCTTGCTCTGTCCCCTTTTCTCTTTCTTTTCCTTGCTTCCTGTGATTATTACATTAAATCAGCCATGGTGCACTCACAAAATGGATAGTACGTTGATATACAGTTGCTGGTGTGTGATGCGTTGCTGTACAGCAAAATACAATTTTAAAAATTAAATTAAATGTTAAGAAGAGCAGTTTCTTAGCCTCAGAAAGGCTCTTGGAATGTACATAATGAATGTTATTGTGCCGTCAATATGAGTCAAGCACAGTTTCAAGGTCAGAAACTTGTGAGGTGTTGCTTTAAACAGCGCTGAAAGGCAGATGAACAGATACAGTGTTTTCTTACATGCGTTGACAATATTAGTGTTATATTTTGCTTTTGATCTGAATTCTTGCAGCATTTTGATGTTCAGCCGCTTTTGAATCACAGCTCAGAGACTGCATGTCTTTGCAGACCACTTTAACATAGTTTGCAAACTATAACTAAATAACTTTGCAAACTGAGGGGCCTCATAATCAAGCCTGTTACATACTCTGCAAGGACATTGTTTTAGTTCCCGGGTCTGGTCAAAAGACGTATTTTTGATCTTGGCACATCTGCTGTGCAGAACTTTCTTCTCATGAGGCTTCGGGAAGTATTGTGTGATTAGTCGGACACAGCTGTAAAAACCAGGATAGCTTAAGCCTTTAGACTTACATTTTCTGAGACCCTTAGCATCACTTAAAAAAACAACTTTGTTCAAAACCCTGTTGTATATATTTTTTAAACTTGTCTTCTGCCCCCTGGTGGATAAAATTTGCATAACAATAGTTTACAATACACAGTAATAAATGATAAATATACAGTAAATTATTATTTTTTTTTTTTTACATTTTGTTTAAATGCCAAATAAAGACTTCATGAAATATAAAAAATGACAAGAAATAAACTTGATTTTTTTCCTGATTTTTTGGGGGTCAAGCTTTAAATGGTTAAAGATCAGTATACAGAGAAGTTGGGTAAATAATAATAATAATAAATGATTTGATAAATGAAATGTTATTTCATACTTTTAAAGAAAATGTTCCCTTCTATAATATTTTGAAATGTTTTTTGTTTTGTTTTGTTTTTTTTTTTGAGTAAAGATCATGTGTTGATGATGATAGCCTCAGGGTGTGAATGAAGTCTTTTCCAACGCATCCCAGATATTTTCAGTGGAATTAGGAACTGGACTCTATGGTGGCATATCTATCAATTCTGCTGCCACATTTTCTCAATTTAAGCTCAATGAATCCTGACATTAACATCTTGGAATATGTTTGTGTCATCTGCGAAGGAAAGCTCTGGTCAACTGACTTCATTTTTGGGAAATAAAATGTTGCTGAAACTAGATCTGACCAACTGGAGCTACCTCAGACCATCTGCGTAGTTAAATCTAAGTGGTGATTTTTCTTCCCTTTCTTTATATTTTTTCAGTTTGGACTGAGTTACTGGTCATGAGATCATGGTTAAACAAGGATGAGCAATTCATTAAACAAATAGCATCGCCAAACATCATATATTGCCATTTATACTGCGAGAAATTTCCTAAGTTGCATGTCAAGTAAAGACAATGCAAGTTCATCGTGAAAGCTATTTCTCTAAAATATCCCTGAGTGTAGCATCTTCTCCACAGAAGATGGTACATTGTGATCATAAAGAGTTGGACACAGTCAGCAGCAAGACTCAAGCAGGCTGTGGTGGTTAAATGATGTTCAGTTGGTACTAAGGGGCCCAAAAAATATCCCCCAAACCATTACACCACCATCACCACCCTGAACTGTTGATACAAGTAAGGATGGATCCACGTTTTCATGTTGTCTCCTTCAAATTCTGACCCTACCATCCGAATGTTGCAGCTGAAATGGAGACTCATCAGACCAGGCGTTTTTCTAGCTTCTAATGTCCAGTTTTGGACAATATCTCCAACCAGTCTGTCCATTCTCCTCTGACTTCTGACATCAGCAAGGCATTTTGGTCCAGACAGCTGATGCTCACTGGATATTTTCTCTTTTCAGACCGTTCTCTGTAACCATAGAGATGGTTGTGTGTGAAAATCCCAGTAAATCAGCAGTTTCTCAAATACTCAGATCACCACGTTCAAAGTCACTTAAATCCTCTTTCTTCCTCTGTGATTTCAGTTTGAACTTCAACAAGTCGTCTTGACCATGTCTACATGACTAAATGCACTGATTTGCTGCCATGTGATTGGCTAAGATATTTGTGCTAACAAGTAATTTAACAAATGTACTTAATAAAGTGGCCAAAATTGATGTACAAATTCTTCCAAAGTGATGCAAGCTATAGCGTATATAATATGCATCCAGTGCTGTACCCAATGGCAATTTCTAATGTGAGGTCTGGTTTTAAAAAATTGACAGGAAGTGCTGAAAATTGTCAAATTGATAAAGCAATCTGACAACACTTAATCCTCAGAACATCCTGGAAATGGTCTATTTCAGCTGAAGAAATCCGGTATGATATCATAGAGCTGGAGCTAGTTTGGCAGCACTGTGACGTAGCTCTGTTTGGTCTGTTGTCATGGTAA
>JBAFTA010000024.1:19400169-19412280 GCA_036919975.1 Melanotaenia parkinsoni
GGAATCCCAGTAATTGTATAAACTCAAGCCTGCTATGCTGTGAATGTCAGTTTAGTGTTGCATGTCATCCCTTTAATGGGTTTGTGTGGTTCCTGTGTGGAAAGGCCGAGCAAAAATACATAGATTCTTTCCGGATACTCCTCCCTAAGTTAACTGGTTACTCTACATTGTCCCTATGTGTGGGTGGTTGTTTGCCTCCCTGTGATGGACTGGCAGCCTGTCCAGGATGTACCCTGCCTCCTGCTTGGTAGCTGCTGTGATAGGCTCCACTCCCTCACCACTCGACTTGAACAACTGGGTATAGAAAAGGAAGGATGGATGCTTTGCAGTATGTAGTGCCATCTAGTGGCACAAACTGCAACTTGCACCCAAATAAATTCCCATTTCATTATTCAGTTATTATAATAAGTAGAGGATAAATAATTTTAAATATTGATTAGTCATGCATTATTTACTAATTATGACTCAGTTTGTTTATAATTTTCTTTAATTATTATTTTATTTAATTGGCTACCATTTTGGATACTGTTTGCTGTACACTTTGCTGCTGTTTGCACTAAAATCTCACCACTGAGGGGCTACCAAAGATGTTATATCTTTTTAATCTTTTCTTTCACACAATTCTTCACAAGTTAAAACATAGGCTACGAATGTTATTTTGCAAGTTTGCCAATAAATGACCCCTAAAATTTTAGAGTAACTCCTTGATAAATTTTGATATTATGGCAAATTTTAAATTTAATAAAAATAAACCTAACATTTCGCCATGTGTTTTGTCACCATCTATTAATCTATTCTCCATATTTGTTTAATGGTATTTAGGGGGATGAGGTGAATTATCCAAGTTTCCACAGAGCAAGATCCTGAATTCACCCTAAACACGTCACCACCCTTACATTGCATATTTTCCTTATCTGATGTCCTTTGTAAAATCAATCCTAAATAAATGTGATTAACAGCATTGCCAGCTATGCCTTCAAAATTCCAACATGATTACACAAGGTGTCATGATTCATTTTGAAAAACACAACATCAACATTTAAACTGATTGCAAAAGTACGTTATGTATTTTATAGTCTTATAATGGCAGGACGTTCAGCGGCGGTGGAAAGGTTGGAAAACTCTGTTCAATCACAAATAAATGTCCAGGATTTGGACAATGTCCTAAAACAGTTGATGTTTCAGTTCCCCTACCTGTTTCTGTAAAATGTCTGCTGATGGAAACGTTAAACGAGCAGTTTCAGCATCAGAAGAGAGAAAGAAGGATCTAAATATTTTGCTAACTCTTTTATAGTACAGCATGCAAAACCATTGTGAGGTCTGAAATTGTGAGTTGCTTTTTCTTTTTTGATCTACAATGGTGTGGCAGAGAAAGTCAACATATGCCCAAAGATCAGTTCTACGTCAGTAGCTCAGTTCCAACCATGATTCCCATGAGAATTAATTTATTCCACTGTTTAGTATTGATCTGCATTATAGAAACATTAACCGCCTGGCAACTCTGTTTAGTGTGTAAACTGCAGGCTAAACAAACCCAACCGCATAACATGATGCTCTTTAATGATGCCTGGGTTTCGCTGAGGGTAGCAGTCTATCCTATAATCTATGTTAACTTTCTGTCAAGCAGCATTTCCATCAAAATTAACTGCAGCAATCAGTGTATAATCAGCATTTGCTCAGAAACTGGGCTATTCCAGCACTGTCATCTTCTTCAAAACTGCCGCTTTGGAAGCTTTTGTGGGATTGGCCTGCTGGTATGCTGGGCCAGTCCACCACTTTAGTCAAATCTATGTGGAAACGTATTTTACAGTTTGTCATACAGTTTTGTTTAATCATTCATGATTTTCAGATGATATTAACTATACTGAATTTGTTTTATGACTTTTGTTGCACTCTTTGGTTGGCATTTGTGGTTTTTGCTAAAAAGTCTATTTGATGGTTGTCTTGTTGCCTGAGGGTTGCCGGTTTGATCCATGGCCTGTTGTCCTCATATTAAGGTATATCATACTATAGAAATGAAACTTTGATATACAGGACACCAAACTATAAAAACTATAGTATTGTTCCATGATTTTTCTCATTTTTTACACATCTCTCATCCTGTCTCTTCTCTGAGCCCTTTCCAACCAGTAAAACCCTTTTCCAATGTTGACTCCTCTTGCTCTGTCATTTTCTCTCTTTCTTTTTCTCTCTTCCTCATGTAATGTCTCTTTATTAAATCAGCCATGGTGTGCATTCAGAACAGCCAATGTAGTGATATCCAGTTGTTGGCATGTGACTCATTACTGTACAACAAAATGCTGCATTCATGTGATGCTCCAGGCCGGAAAATAAAGTTGTAAAGTGCAGTTTTTGGTCTCAGGACATGCAGGCCAATGACTGCTCCAAGAATGTACATAATAAATGACAGTGTTGTTGCATCAAAACTTGTCAGAGACACAAAGTTTTAAATTTGGAAACCTGTGTAGTGTTGCCGTTGTGTAGTGTTGAAGATCACAATTTGTGTCTGTTGAAATTCCCATCAGATCTGATATGTGAAAGTGATGCTGGACTTGGTGAGAAGGTATGTTTACCATGCTTTTTAATTATTGCAATGTTGATAAAATATTTAATCATGCTTAATTCCCAACAATTAGGCTTTAATTATAATTATAGCAAGATTGCCGAAAAGGGGGGAACTAATAGAGAGAACAAATAAGTCAAGCAAAGGACAAATAAAAGGAAGAAAGAAGCATAGATGGAACTAGTAATGATGGAATCTTGTGAAAGCCAAATACAGATTAGTGCCACAATGACAACATGACTCAACAAGTAAGACTGAAACAGGAAAAGTACAAGAATGATGCTCGGATGGCGACACAAAACAGAGGAAGAATTACCAGAGGATGAGGGGAAACAGAGAGAGCAGGAACCAGCAAATTGAGTTTTATGTCATCTGGCTGTGTGTCTGCTTTATTTGTGGTTCTGTTCTGCATTCCTCAGCAGACCACTATGGGCCACATAAAGCACACGGCCCAGAGTTGCAGGAGAGAGCAGGTGTGTGTGTGTGTCGGATGGTCTTTATTTGAAGAGGGCATGTTTACGCACCATGTCTGCTTCATCCCACTGCACTTCCACTGAGCACAGCGTGAATGTGGCTTTATGGCTGCTCTCTTTTCTTTCTCATGGTCTGCTCGCTTCAACTGCCATTCTTTTCCAGCCATCCATTTCACTTTTGCAGCAGATTCAGAGGGTAGTCACAGCAGCCCTGCAGATCTGTTGAGTAAAACCTAGAAGAAAGCCCATCCAGGAAACAACGGATAATGGAGCTTCCATCATTTTGTGTGTACAGATGTATGTGTATGTTGCTTTAAAAATCATGCACACGGATGCCTTTGTGCATGCGAGTGTGTCACCTGTGTTCCAGCAGAAGTTGTGGTGATACTCTTTAATCTGTGGCTTCTTGTGCGACAGCCGACTATTCCTACGAGTAACCGCTGGCACAAACACACAAGGCGTAACACAAACTCTAAAGCTATATTCAATGTATGTGAACTGAATTTGTGCCATCCAAGTTCTATGGAAATAAACCTGATAATATCTGGTAGCGGTGGGAAAGGATGGCTTTCCACGGCCATAGCAGCCTGGCGACTGGCTTTTTAAAGTTGGAAGGAAAATGGGAGTGTGTGGGAAATGTAGCATTGGGATGGAAAGGCGCCATGATTCCGTGAGGCAAAGCAACGCAGAGCTGCTTCTGCAAAAGCTTAATCATTCTAATAATTTTAGTTATCATCACTACTTCTTCAGAACCCATTTTTTTCTTAAAGAGAAAAGAAACTGCTGCTTCTCTGGTGCTCCATACTGAAAAGAGACTGACTTTCTCTCAAGTTCTGTACATCCGCTCCACAGCATAGTAATTAAACAATGGAGTGTCTTCAGTCTTAGGCATCTTTGCACACAGGAAGTACTTTTTTTCCCAAGAAAAGCATGTTTTTTTTTTTTTGTTTGTTTTATAATGACTGTAATTCTATGTTACTAAAAGAATTTGAAGATGTGTGGTCATGGCTGGATATATAAGATAATAGTATAATGCAGCAACTCCTAGCAGCAGGTACTCAGGCCTACTACTGCTGATGGACAGAGACTGAAGCTTTCAGTTATCAGGTCCCTCTATTGGAACCAACTTGGTGTTCGGGAAGCAGACACCCTCTCTACCTTTGAAATTAAGCTTAAAAGCTTCCTCACAGTTAGAGCTGGAGTTGTGACCTTCTACTACAAAAGATGCTTAAATAAGAAAATAGAGATATAACAGGCACACATAAAGTAAAAAAAAAACAAAGATATAAAATATATAAAAGATAGAAAAGCTATCTTGATTGAAACAGTGACAAGGGCAGCCAAGACCCAAAGAAGAGCTTTGGAAAGTCCTTCAAAAATTTGGAAGAACTGTTCCTGAAAACTGGTTAAAGAAATGAATTATACAAATTTTGTTTTTACTAAATATAATATTTTCCATTTAGAAAAAAAAGAAAGAAGAAAGACAGATATGGTCCGCATGAACAAAATAATAAATGATGAATTTGTCATTGATTTACTTAAAAACACAATTGCTTCATTCTACTTATTGCACATATTTCTATATTTATTCATATTTTTATTGAACTATTAGTTTTTAACCTACACAACTGTGCAACTATAAAATAAAATGTGGTGCAGCTGTGATTTAGCTCGTTTGCAATGAGGCATATCTTGTAGATTCACCAGTGTCTAAGTAGCTTCACCCAACGTTCCCCTCATTTCTATGTGCTTCAGGAAGAAATCCTGGAAAGAAATAAGCTTCCTAACTAAATCATGTAGGTATAATGACATGAATGTAATTTAAATATCAATAAGTGAGCAGCAAAGCTTGAAATACAATCCTAGCATTTATTCTCAGATAATTCCCTCTTTTTGGAACCTCTGTGATTTATTAAGGAAGCTGCAGGTGTTTGCAGCTTGAGTTATATCCAATTTTACTGCTGAGCTCAAGTTCACACTGTTTAAGCTGGAACTTTGTCCCCTCTTCCCTCCACTATTCATCCACCCTTCCCTCCTGCTTTCTCGTCCTGACCCCGAAACTTCCTGTTCCTTTCCTCTTCTTCATGCCATCCTACACATTCGACCTGTGACCTCTCCAAGTTTCATGTTGAGTTGTGGGACCATCCTCACCCACCCATTTTGCGAGAGCCCCATAAAGAGCTGGTGGGGAAAGTTGATGAAAGGGGCCTTGTCCAGGGTGAAGATTAATTGAAGTGGACAATGGGACTCGCCCTCCCTTTCCGTTGCCACCATTTATGAGCAGAGTCACAGGTCGCCTTTAGATGTGTCGCTCCACTGAGTTAAATAGCGGCTGTATAGCCAGTAGCAGAGAAACATGTGTGGGTGAGATTTACACTTATCATAAAATCAATTTATGGAGGAGACACACGGTGTACTTCATTCTTTCACACGAATATTTCATTCTATTAATTAAACTGGGAATCTCCATCCCTTCAGCATTAGAAAAACGAAGAACATACAGTCAATACATGTAAGACCCTACGGAAGTGTAGAGAGGTCATCCACATGAAAAAAGATGGACACGTATTAATTGTTATTGTAAAAACATGAAGCATAACGGTTATAACGTGAAACTTGTTACGTCATAATGTGATACGTTTTGTGGTGAAAACCTGGAATATAAACCATATTCGTCTTGGAACGAGGACACTGTGCATGCAGTAGATCAGAGAAATGTCTAATTTACCAAATGGGATTAAGTTTTACTTCATAGAGATTGGACCATGATGAAGCTTGGAGGACACTGATAATGTTGAAGTTGCACCCTTAAACCAGACAGGACTACGTCTTCCTGTCGGCCCTGTGACTACCTCTGAAGGGCCATTGAATCTGCTGCAAAATTGAAATGGATGGCTGGAAAAGAATGGAAGTCAAGATTATAATAACGTGATAAAGTCTCCTCTTTTCTTTTTTTATTTGAGCTCTGCCCTTCCGTAAACCGTAGTTTCTAATTTTTGATTAAGTTCATGGCTTTTTCAGACTTGTCATGCTGTCGGTCAAAACTGATTCAAGCAGATACAAAAATACATACATACTGGATACAAAATGTTTCCAGTCACAGCATATTGATAGATTTTGGGACGTGCCACCTCTTTTACTATTTAAAGCAAAAGTGTAAATAAGCAGAAAAGCATAGCAAAGTACTGATGGTGACATGACTGATCACATGAATGGATAGCTCTTTCACCTTTTTCCGAATTATGGTAAAAACTAGCTGTCATGAAATGATGGTGGCAATCAAGTGAATGAAATTCAATTAAATGAAAACTTTTATACCAGAGGGAAATTTCAAAAAGTGGTTTACATAAAAAAAATAAATAAGTCCAAATCTTAAAGACCTCTCACAATTTTTTTTTACTATATGGCAAAGATAAGTGTTCTTGCTTCTTCCTCATGAAATTAAAGTGAATGTGAGATGCCTTGTGTTATTGTGCTGGGCCTGTTGAGTCCAAACCAGCAGCCTAATAATCTGCAGTTACTCACACTACAGTTTAGTGTCACTGATGATAAAATAATAAGTCCACATTTAGGACAAACCTTAAATTAAAAACTTAGTGATGGCAGTTTAAAAGATGTATTTGGGCTATAGGTTTATGTCTAATTTCAGGCCTTTGCAGAACGCTAATATTTAATGTTTATGCTATTTCATCAAATGTAGCCTCTTCGTTAGAACACTTAAAAATCATGTATCAGATCTGTTCACAGCTCATGACTACTCAGAGAAAAAATGTCCACCTTTACCCATTTGCAGCTAATTACCGAGCATGTGAATGATTCAGGCCGGTTATAAACACCATCGCATCTGACTCCCATTACAAAGCAGATACAAGCAAGGACCTGAGCGGGAGCAAGCAGTAGCAAACGGCACTGAACGTGGTCACAAAAGCACCCGACATTTTGTTAGAATGCCACACCGATATGCAGCACTACATCATGAAGTACTTTACGCTAATTAACACGCACAGACACTGTGTTTCTACTTCAGAAAATATACAAATTAGATAAACATTTCCACTTGTGCTCAACTGTTGGGAACAGTTTTACATTTAACACCGTGAGAGAGGCAGCCAGGACTTTACTTGCAGACCTGTGCTTTCTGCCCACTCAGTGTTCCCAAAGTCACAAATAGGCAGGACTTGAGACGCATTACTGAGCTCTCACTCTGAAGTAAACAATCAACTGGCATTCAAACAAGCCTTGCCATTCTTAAGACAACTCAACTAAAAACAAATAGGCTGGAAACAAAGCAGACGCAAACCCCTGCACTCACACATTTACTTCCTGACACATCATTTGTTCACTCGTTGGAGCTGGCCGCTGAGCAGCTGTTATGAGTAACGCCACATAACACTGAGCTCCTGGCTAGAAAAAAACCTCCCACCACTGATTTCTTACATGAACAGATGACTAATTAAAAACACAGCAAAGTGTGTGTAATTAATGAGTCCATTAAGTCTAAGTAATCTCAGAGATCCAGTATTAACAAACTGTGAGAATGCTGTGATGGAGGTGATTAACAGTGTGGCCACATTGCTTCTAATTAACTACACAACCACAGTCACAACTGGAATCTGTGAACATATGTCAGTGTATTTTTTTAGTTTGCAGGTCTGTCAGTGGAGCAAGGTGTTGCAAGCAGTCTGTTCAGTCTAAAATCTGACATTTTCGAGCCTCTAGATTTACTTGACAATAAAAGAAATGAAAATAACCACGATGTAACAAAAGCTTGGTCTGTCCTGCAGCTTACAAAAGAGCACAACTTAGTTTTTTCACAAAACTGCAAAGAAAACATTTTTGATATTTAAATAAATGAATATACCATTAAATGATTTTGAACTCAACTAAAATATATAAAAAGGTTATTCTTGGTAAACAACCCATCAACATGTGTCATGCATTCACTGCCTGTGGAGGTGGCTTGATCTTATCACAACCATCTGCCTGGTCTGCTCCTGTTTTGTCCACAGAGATTTGGGAAAAGATAGTGTTGGCCAAAAAACATTTCACAGTGTAGAAAAGTGTGCCTCCTGCTGCCTGGAGAGCTGCTTTCATCTCTGCAGCTCATTACGCGGCACTTCCCTGGCCCAGGAGCCAGGTATGACGCAAAGACAGTAGGCAGGAGACTTAATTTATTCCCTTTGTGTGACTCACGTCAGCGCGTGTGCATGGATGCATTTACTTGTTGTCCGTGCAGATGTAGACGTTTTACTCTCCCGTAAAAGGTGACGCAATAACCGCAAATTTGGAACCACTGCCACGACTGGAATGTTTACTTTATTAATTTGTCATGATTCTGTGTGCATGTGCTGAATATTAAATACATGTTCAATGAAAACAATAGTATTAAACCTTGACATTGGATATCAAGAAGCAAAGCCAGCTTGCTGGATCCAGGTTACATCATAGTGATGAGGTCTTCCATCAAGTCTATCACTGGTGATGTGCAGTGGTGGAGGACCATAACCTGGCCTGTGTTACAGTCAGTTAACCTCATTTGCTCTGCCAGGATCTTTACTAAGTGGTACCCTGAGGCAGACACCACAGTTCTGAGATGGTCCCCATGGGGTCAAACCACCCTTCCAGGGTTTGCTACCCACCAAATAGCCACATCAAATAGAGTACTTCAAAGGCTAAATACATAGAAAACAGGAATGTGGTCTGTGTCTTTGACTGCTGTTTCCAGCTTGCCACTCAGGCACCTAACATTTAAGAAGGACAAAAGATGGATCATGGCTACTGTTGTGCAGTCAGATACCCAAACTTCCTGCTTCTAGGTGACAGCACCAGGTCAATGAAGGTCAATGAACCCCCTGATAAAGACATAATGTTTACATGGTTCAGCAGCGTAAATCTGAACGGGGGTTTTCATTTTAAAAAGTGTTGACACTGCTCTCATGTCTGATTACCTGTCTGCCCCTATCTGAACTGCTGAGTTTGACACGCTCTGGGTGTGTCCTTCATCAAAAATAGACTCTGCACGTATGTTTAACGGAGGGTTAAACTGCCCAAAAGAGGAGAACATGAATTGATACTTTTGTACAAATGATAAGGTATCAGGACACGTACTCTTATGAAAGGTACCATATATATATGTGCTCTTGAAATAATTCCAGTATCAATCCTTGTTCACTTGTTAAGTCATGTGATTTGTGTATGGCATCACTTATATACTGAATAAAAAGTTTTCCCTTCCAAGGGTAAACTCCATTTGTTAGTACAGTTTTTTTCTTCCACCTATTCCATTTGATATAAATAAAATAAAATACTTAGAATAGCTGGATGGAAACACAACTTTTTTCATCCCCTTCTGTTACTTTTAGTGTCTCAAGCAGGTTTAACTGAATCTCAATAACAGCTTGACAGAAGAAGCCAATATTTTCAAAGATATTACTGTAGGTCCCCTAAAAAACGAGCTCCAGTAATCTCAGTGACATCTTGACATTTACTGGATGGCTAGCAAAGTGTTCCTTTTCCTTTTTTAGGTGTGCATAGTAATATTATCACATGACCGATGCATCAACATAATTGTACTTGACCTTTTTTATTACTGTTTAACTATGAAAAACAGGCCTTCATTTTTTAAACAAATACAAAAGAAAATCAATTTAAAAGTGATTTGATCCTTTTGAGGAATTTAACAGTAAAAAAAAGAAAAGAAAAAACTGTAAAAATAAACAAAAAATGAACCAATCTGACCCCTCAATATATGCATGCACATTCATACAAGTTCAGGACAAACATAGAAAATTATGAAAATAATGAAACATTTAGAAGCTAGACTTCAAGCTAGACGTGTTCTCGTGCACATGTATGTGGGTGCATGCCTGTCGTCTACCCATTTCCCCCGTGGGAGAGACACAGAGTGTCAGTCTACGAGGCTGTCAGTGCCTGCTCACTGACAGCCTATAAGTTCCCTTGGTTCCCTTTTTGGAATAACAGCCACCCCCATATTGAATAACCTCTGTTTAACCTAACCCGTCAGTGTGCCCCTCGTCTCCCTCCGAAAACCAAATCTAAGCTCAATATTAGCCCGGTTATTGATAAATCCACGTTCCTTACCCCAGCCGCTACAAATTACCATATTATAAGGCTTACAGGTATTAGTTTTAGGAGGCCCTGACCCAAATCAAACAGGGCATACCTGAATTACTTTTGTGTGTCTTGACAGGCTGTGATGGAGACACTGGATGCAGTCAGAGAATTAGATATATAAGGGAGGAGGGGGGGACATGGCGAACCAAACATATGAGCTGTGAGACTGAGGTATGGAGGTGGCGTCATCTGTACTCAAAACTGATTAGTCTCAGAATATTGCAGGACTAGTGGCAAGGCTCACCACTGTTCACAATTTACCAGCCTCAAGCAAACTGCTTCATGGCTCCTTTATTGATTTTGAGTTTTTAAGGGCTTATATGAATATCTAACATAATTTTAGGCTTGTAGATCACTGCCAGTTGATCCTGATTTCTATTTCTTTTCGCAAATTAGCAAAATTGGCTTAGAAAAAAACAAATAAATAAAAAGATTTGCAGTCTACAAGCACGTACATGTTGAGAGACACCTCTCTTTGTATTTCTAACTTATTTGGCGTAAAAACAATTTCTTGTAAACTAGTAGCATTCTGGTAATTTGACTAGTTAAAGACAGATTTGATATCAACCCAAGTCATTTGGCATCCGCATGGATTGTAACATTTTTCCTTTTATGAGTGCATTATGGCAGCAGAGCATTTCTCTGTCATTAAAAACAACAACAAAAAACCACATGCTTAATAACTCAGTATGCTGCACAGTCTGGCCACGGTTATATCACCCCAGGCTGAAAACCAAAGTTGGGGTGATGAGTTAGGAATCACTAGAGCCATCATTTCTCTACTATCAACACTTCAGTCTCCCACAGAGGGATGGCAGGCTGAGGGGAAGTGAACGGTAAATACTTTCAGAAGATGAGAGACAGATGGTTGGACTACTGGAGGGAAAAGAACAACACACAGATAAACACACACAGAGATCCAGTTACTGAAATGTGTAAATGTATATTTTTATCTTATTTAGGCAAGGAAAACCTCTATTAATGCCATTAAAGCTGCTTATCAAACTGTAATAAAGTGTGGAACTGAGGGGACAATTAGCTTAGCTTAAATTAGCTTTAAATTAGCTTAAAGCAGTGGGAACCATTAGCATGGCTTTGAGTGAATAAATACAGCAACTACCTCCAGCAAGGCTAGCTGTTCCAGGCATCATGCTAGACTAAGCTAATTGATTCCTGGCTCCAGCTCTGTACTTACCTCACAAACATGAGAGTGGTATCAATCTTCTCATCTAAGTCTTGCCAAGAATGCTAGAAAGTATATTTGTGTTAATGTCAAACTATTCATTTAAGTCATGTTCTGACAGGTCCACATTTTATTGCTTTTTGAAATGACCAAGAAGCCTGTTCAGAGGAGATTGGAGGAAGTTTTGTCATGTTGAGGTTTCTTTTAAGCAGCTGTGAAATGTTGCAGGATTGCCATACTACCTAGTCGCTTTGATAGATTATACAGTCAGGGTAAATGGAAAGTATAGAATATTCAGTTATGAGGCTTGTGAATCTGGATATAAATAAAAATGATCTGGTCCCAGATCTGATAATTAAATAAACGCAACCTCAGTTGAACACCACATGACATCTTACGCAAAATCAGTCTTAAGTTAATGCAGAATAGCATGTGACACCACTGATTGTGAATCCACTTGTAGTATAACCTGTTGCAGCATTAAACTTCAGGCAATTGTTTCACATTGTTTCCACAATAATGTTGTTATGCTCATCTTTGGCTATTGAAGAGATGGCCTCAAATTTGACTATATAATACTGTAATAGCTCAGAGGTCCCCAATGACAGGGCTGAGGACGAGTACCGGGTCATGGTTCATTCCAGTGGTGTAGTGGTCCATGGAGAAGTGGGTATACTCAATTTTCACCACGTTTTTTTCCTTTTTTCCAAGTAGTGCAAAAAAAGCTGTTTTAGAAACAGTGACATGTTTAGACTACT
>JBAFTA010000024.1:19423375-19435257 GCA_036919975.1 Melanotaenia parkinsoni
AGGTTGATTATAAGAAGTATGTTACTGGGGATTTTTTTTTTTTTTTATAAGTTATGGCTAAAACTTTACAGGAGCTTTTCTTTAGATATTGTAGACTTTCCTGCCTTTGGACAAGCCAGACTGTTGGAGCTTTAGTTAATTACTATTAACACTCAAATTGTATAATTTTGCCTGTCTCCATTTTTGTCTCTCTTGAGTTTTCTTTTTCAAAGTATGGAAAAAAAAAAAGAGCAGAAATTCATTTGTCGGGATCAGATTGTTAGAAGATGAAATTACTGCCATCACAACCAATCAGAGAGTAATGTTGGTGAATGTCTCTGGTGGCAGGGTAATGAGCAAAAAGGCTTTTATAACTCATTCGAGGAGGGCAAAGATCTAGCCCAATTTCCTAGTTGATTTGGCTTCCCATGGATCATTGCTTAGTGGTTGTAGTAAAGAAAAATGAAAGCAGGATGGAGACAAAATGCCAAACAGTATCAGGGAGTCAAATCATTTCTAAAAGGTAGCATTCAAGTTTAAAGCAGATCCAATCTTAATGCAATCTGATAATTTGGACAACCAATTGGAACACAAATGACTAAGTCACTTTAACCTCATTTAGAGATGAGAATTGGCATAAGTGAAACTGCTGAACATGAATTCTTGTTAACACACCCTGTCAGTTTTTAGGTTTTAATGCACAGTGTAAACCGCACTCCTGTCTCTCTTTTCCTTCATTTTAGCCAAAAGCTGAACATGTTTTCTTTCTCGACTCTATGCAGTATTTATTACAATTCTTTGCTTGTTTACCTGAAGGCCATGAAGTTTCACGTAAATGAGCCGTCAATCCATCTTCTCACTGGTGGGTAACCAGACCAGGCCTGTTTCCAGTGGGGCTTTAAGACCCTCTGTTGAGGGACCTGGGTGGGCATAGAGTACTATAGGCCTGAGGGGGAATCTGTGAGGAAGGGAGGCTGGGGACTCATGATGGATAAATATAGCAAGGGCCTAAGTAAGTTAAAATGAGCCAGTGTAGACTTTTTTTTTTTATCAACTTCTCTAAGTAGAAGCAGATTTGGTTCAATCCATTGGTTTCCTTAGCTTTGGAATTTTTCTAAATGAATTGGTTATATATAAACACAACTGTTGGATTACACTGAATTGGATTCAATTGGATTGGATTATAATGCCACAAGAATGTATGTCAGTTAATTGAACTGAACTGTTAAATCAAGAATAGAATTTTAAGCACTCCATGGCCAAGTCATATTGTATATCAGAGATCTCAAAGTTCCAGATTTTCCCAAACAGAGCACTTCACTTATGCTGCTATAGGCTTAGACTGCTTGGAGATGTCCCAAGATGCACTGGGCACTTCTGTCTTTTTTTTTTTGTCTCTCTGCCCTTGATTTTCCTTGTACAAATTGATGACAGTATTTGCTTCATTAACGTATTTCTCCTTTCTCATCCATTCTCCCTGGCTAAAAGTTGTGGTACCTGCTGACCTCTTTTCTGTCCTCTCCACCCCAGTCGGTCGAGGCAGATGGCCACCCTTCCTGAGCTGGGTTCTATTAGAAGTTTTTTCTTCCTGTTAAAAGGGAGTTTTTCCTTCCCCCGCCACTGTCACCCCCCGTTCCGTGCATGCTCAGGATGGGGCACTGAACGGAAATCAAGTTTCAGTGCAATCTGTTGATTTCCTTAGCTAGGCTATTATTTATTATAACTTGGCTTGTATGAACACTGAATGGATCACAAAATAATGGCTTGATTTCATTATGTCAGTATAGTGCCCTGAGATGACTTTGTTGTGAATGGGCACTATACAAATAAAGCAGAATTGAATTTAATTTATTCAAATTATTGTGCTTGCAATAATGCTGGACAGGATAGGACCTTCTCTACCTTTAGCTTTCTTTACCTCAAATCAAGCTCAAACATGCAGTTTGCCTAAAAGATGTGAATCAGGTGGCAAAATGGCAACTTTTGCTATATACAAAAGTAGATTAAGTGCTCTATGCTGTTTCCAATGTTAAAGGACAAAGTACTCACAGGAGCTAATTTAATTCTTAATGGTGCTAGTTGTAATTTGATGTTTATCAGTGTTTACTAAGTTTGATATAAGTAAACAGGTCGATATTTTGATTCTAATTAATTCTAAAGATTATCTGTAGGTTTGTAATAGTCATTTGCAGCAGTCTCACGACCAACAGTGCTGTCTTTGGCTCTTCCAGCAGACACACAGCTTTACACAGAGAGCCCTTCCTTTTCACTACATCTGGACTAATGTTGATTTCACAGCACTGCAATATATGTCACACAGTACGGATCAACCACATCTACAAAAAGACAATGACGTCTGCTAATCAGCACTTCACCCTGTGGCATGAAACTGGGATGCACAAAAAGCATTAAACAAGAGAAACAGAATAACAACTTGCACACAACTTCGCTTTTTTTAGACTGACTCAAGTCTAGCTTTTCCGACAGTCTGAATCAGTTTTGCCTGTCTTTGTATGTTTGTGTGTCTGCTTGTGAGAAGAGGCAGAAACAAGCAAAGAACCTCATGCAAGGGAACATCTGATTGCCACCACAGCCAAGCCTCCAATCCTGTGTTATTCCAATGAGCGAACCAGAAATAGTGCTGCTGTGGCAGTCCGTCTGCTTTTTATAAGTGTGTGTGAATGTGACACACAGAGGAGGTGTTCCCCTCGCTTATACAAGCGGCAGGATTCCCTGTTCTATTTTGGGCTTTGCACTGACCTGCTCTCCATGTCCAAATCTTGCTATTTGATTTTTTTTATGCCACAAGGAAATCCAAATCACAGGCCACAGATTTCTACCATCTGTCAGTTGGGTTTAACATCAGATTTTACCTAAAACACAACGGGTAACACCTCCAACACGTCCTGAGTGAAAAACTGAGTTAATTCACATGAGCTTGTTCCAAACAGGCTCTTGCATTTTGAATATATTCTATTTATCAGACATTTAAGTGTCCAATTTATGTACAGTTTAAATTTACTTAAAGAATTTGTAAATAGTGCTCACTAAAAAAAAAAAAAAAAAAAAAAAAAAAAAAATAGCAAGCAGGTATAAATCCCAAAAGCAAGAAAATTTAATTGATAGATTGATGATTCATTTAATTTTAACAGATTTTGTTTCTTTATGAAAAACAGAAAAAAATAGAATAGACATCCTTTAATGCTGAAAATGTTTACCCATTGATAATGTGATTCTTGCTTGTTTTGATAAAAACTTAATCTCTGTTAAGGGGAAAAAAAAACAACTTTGAAACTGACAACTGACCTGTTCAAGATTAAAATGATGTGATTCACCAGCTGTTTAAACCTGCAAACAGCAAGGTCATGTGACTGGCTGATGTCTTCCCAGACACAATATAATATCCTATACATTCTGAGAAAAAAGAGTAATTCCAGAAATAAGGCTTGTGGTTGTCCACCAGTATGTTCATTTGCATTGAGTTTTATTGGTATTTATCACCATTGATGGGGACAAAAGACCTGGGTACACTGACTAATTTCATTGAAGAGGCTGTGCTATGGGCTGAAAAAGTGTGCACACCTTATTTTTTTCTTTACAGACACATACTTTCATTAATTTAATTGTCTCACATGGAGGCTATAAAGATTAAGGCAAAAACTTGTAGACAACAATGCATGTGACTGCAAGACAGCTGGGCATAAATAGAAACACAACACCTGGGTGCACAGGGTAGTTTTCAATGAAGAATGGGCACAACTAACTTTCTCTTTAAAAAAAAACACATTCACTGTTCCAAGTTCAAAGTTCCTGCATCATGGCCTTAAAAGTTACAGCAGCAACTTGGAGACAAAAATAAATGAGAATGAATATATTCGCCTTTTTGGAAGGCAGGCGGAAACTCACTGTCAGTTCCCTGTTTATGACTGAGATCCTCATTTCACTTGAAAAGAGATAAAGAACTCAGATTATCCCCGACAGTTGTGATTATAAGAAACTGTGGTCAAAATTGTGGTCTAAAAAAAGCTTTCCAGATACAGTGCAATCCATGGATTCATGCTGTTGTCATGTACAAGCTTGTCCACTAAGAAGAAGTCATAGTAATTGGACTTAAAAAATTGTTGGCTTGTAAAACTGTGTTTCAATATACATGAATTAATGAAATTTTGCATCAGTTCTTTGCAGAACCTTTTAAGTATACCCACTAAACATTAGACATCTGATGGACATGCAGATCACGTATATATTGTGTCCATTGGTCCATGACTAATTCTGGTCGTCTACACGAGGTCTTCTATTTTGACATCTTAGTCTTTAGTGATCTTATTTCTTTATTTTCATTACCTTACAAAGGAATTTTTCAATTTGGGATGAATATTGAACAGAGCTCAGAATAAAAAATAAAATAAGTTCAAATATAAAGTAGAAAAAAGGTCCACAACAACAACCACATTTTGACTACGATTAGCCCAATACAGACGTCCCATGGACATCAATACTTGACGTTATTTAGACGTCGGAAAAAAGACTTCTGGCATCACAGTCTGCACCTTGTGGGGACCAAAATTGGACTTCCAATATGATTTGGTAAAGACGTTGTTTAGATGTCACCTTGCTTAGTAGGTAACTACACCCCCTACCTTTTCCATAACTCCACCCACTGCCAAATTTTAAAAAATACCAGAAACTGCAAGGGTTGGGGTGGGAGGTGTGGGGTGATCAGGGGATGGAGATCGGGCGGGTCGGATACACAGGCAGAAATGATTGACAGGCAACAGCTCAGTGACCGCTAGAAAGATGGAAAGCGAGATTCACAAAGCACCTATGCCACAGGGCATTTTTTGAGGTGAAAACATTTTCCCTCTAGAATTCCCTCAGCCCCAACACAACAAGGTGGTCCTGAACCATATCAGTCTGAGCCGTTAGCACTGTTGCGCTCACCTGTCAGCAGCTCTGGAAAGCTGTGGTGACTTGTGGCAGGTTGTGTCTGCAGGAAGTGCCGCTGTAAGCTGCTGCTGCTACGATTTGAGCTGCTGTCTGTTGCCAGATGAGAATCAGCAGCTAAAGAATAAAGTCCAGTGTTACTTTTACATCCCTCAAAAGCACAAATCTGTCCCATTCCAGGAATATTTCATCAGAAACTGAGAAAGAATACAAGTCTGAAACTAGCAAACCTACACCAGATAAGTTTAGATCCTTTTATATGTGTTGGTGGGCGTGGTCTTCTATGCCTGCAAGGTGAGGCCCCGCCTACTTGCATCTGGTGGGAGGGGTCTGTGAGGTTTTTTAATTTTTGTCTTGACGTAGAGAAGCACCAAGTACAGCTGTACATCATAAAATACAAAACCGGGTTTTACCCTACAGGGGACATTACAACCCATTTTCTACCCACAAAATCCATAAAAAAAGGAAAAAAAAGAAAAAAAACACTAAATGAAACAGGTTTGAATAATAAAGGTAGTTTTCACCATAATTCAGTAATACTATATTGTTTACAGCTAAAATAAAAAATAAATAAATAAATAAATAAATAAAAATACATATTAGAAGGCACCATTCCTTCAACTGTAGAATTAGGCCATCAGCTGATGTATGGTAGGTTTTTATATATGGTATATCTGGTGGCACAGCGGTGTGGTGGTTAGCACCATGGCCTCACTGTAAGTTTGCTGGTTTAAGACTCAAAGAGACATGCATGTTATCTAAATTCTCCCTAGGAGTGAACGTGATTGGTTGTTTGTCTCTCCATGTTGACACTGTGATGGACTGACCTGTCCAGCACGTACCCTGCCTCTCGTCTGCTAATTGCTGGGATAGCCTCTGGCTTCTATGCAACCATGAATTTGACTAAACCGTATATAATTATATTATGTAATATTCTGTTATTGAATATTATAACTTTACATTTGAGTTTTTAAATACAATAGAACTTCCCAATGTTTGTGTGTGTGTGTGTGTGTGTGTGTGTGTGTATTCAATGAGGAGACAAAGAATATTATACAACCACCCATACCCTCGCCTGCCCGTTCTGTGAGTCCATGCTGGATTGTGGTTTCCACCGATTTGTTTAATGAAGTGCCAAAGTGCAGTTGGTCATGCTTCCTCTCAGCACAGACAAACAGTGACACATGGGATATGCTTGGGTTCATCTCAGGAAGGCCTGGAGTGTGTGGAACTTGAGCGGGAATAACAACCTGGTTCCCAGAAAAAATATTTACAACACAACTGCACCAAATTCACCGTGGATGTAATTATCCATATTGATGAAGGGCTGGCTATGTGATGCATCATCTAGGTGGCAAAGGGTTTGTGTAACATCCAAAGTGAAAATGAAAATATCCAAAAGTACATTTGTTTGCTATTCTGGCAAGGATATGTAGACAGACATGCACAAAGCCTACACTACACAGGTCAGTTTGTGGGAGTTTGTCCCTGTTGTTAATTTTTTTTTTCACTGATGTCCTTGTTCATGACTTCCATATGATGTGATAGATCACAGTATCAGAGCGCGGATAGTTTCATGACATCATTCACGCTACATTTCCAACCATGAGCCAGTTTTTGATTAGGGTTGTAAATCTCCTTCACCATCTTCAAACACAAATACACACTATGACAAATGTTTCTGAAGGCAGCATTTCAATAATGTTCTCTGTGTCTATTCTGATCCATATATTTTTTCATGACATGTGGAACCGAGCATGCTGCAGTGGGTATATTTATTACAGGCCTACAAAAATGCGCCTACTCTGTCCACAAGCTGCAATTACAGACGAAAAGTAGTTCCAAGCTGTTCCTCATACCTCTTGCCAAAATGATTGCAATGAAGGATAAAGATGATATTTTAATTTGTGTCATTAAGAGGAAAGAAAGGTAAGGAAAGTAATGGTGGCGATTCACTATTAATACTTTAGTGCTCCAAGTTGGCCGGCAACATGACAGCTGTATCGATTTAACAGGAGCCTGCAGCAGCAGGAAGAAAAATCCGACATGAAGCTCCGCACCGGGGTTGAGGAACCCTGGTCCGTGAGGGCCGCTGTCCTGCAGATTTTAGATGTTTCCCTGTTCCAACACATCTGATTTAAATTAAATGGATTCAACAGCCTATAAAAATCAGCACCGTAACACATTAATTTAAATAAGCTGAGTTGAAACATTCAGTCTTGCAAGAACAGTGGTCCTCGAAGACAAGGGTTCTACACCAGTGTTGTGGTAGTTAATGAATGAAACTTGCAGTTACTAGTTACTTCGCTGAAAAAGTAACTCAGTTACTTTGTTGATTACACCAAAAAGTAATGTGTTATGGGCTCAACACACGCAAGGCAACATCACTCCTTCTACATTATTTCTTATGGAACTTGTGCGATGAGATGAAAATCGCTGCCTTCCTCCAGCCAATGAGAGCAGGTTAGACAGTGCAGTCTGCAAACACTTTCAACTTGGAGGAACAGATCGTTTTAGCTGCATCTGACTTTCCTATATTTTATGATATTTCCTGCAAAGATTATAGAGATGTAAATAAAAAGGCAGCATCGTGGCGCCAGGGTGAATTTGTCTGAACGTAGGTCCTGGATTTATCTGGATCAGCCTTGAGGTCTGCCATCAAAGGATAATAATCACCATTCTGTTTCCTTGTTTCTAAAAAGGGATGAACCCAGGAGTGTCTTTTTCTTTTTGTACAATTTTTCTGTCAGTTCGAACAAAATCTTCTAACTCTTCATTCTTCATGCCTCGACTGGTTTTAAAATGCCAAAATTTCCTCCAATATCATAACCAATCAAATTTTTTAGAGAAAAGCGATCAAAGAGCGTGATGTGCATCACTGCCGCCATCGCTGCCGTATATTGCGTCTCGTGTGCTCGGAGTTTCATCTGTCGTTGGTCGCCCCCCCGTGTGTCGAGCCCATCTGTTAAAAATAAAGTTTTAGTTACTTTTGTTCGAGAACATTCTTAAAAATTCTCCCATTAATATCCTTATACAGTAAATTCATTACAGTTTTGCAAAACACATAAAACAAACTCAAACACAGTAATTTTTCAACATAAATTTATTTAAGTCAGGCCAGCAGATTATTTGAAATAGAAAAGAAATATACATAGCAGCTGCTCAAAGATCTTGTTGAGCCCTCTGATGCACCGTCTTTCTCCTATTACTTACTATTTCCTTAGTTGTTCATTGGGCCTTGTCACTGTCTCTCTGTTAAGTAAAGCTGTGCCGATGGTATGTGACGGGGTGGTAAAAATCAGCAACTGATTTCAATCTAAAATATGATTGTATTTCCATTAATAGTGTTGTTTTTTTCTTTAAAAAAAAGGAAAAAAAAAGAAGTTGTCTTGATCTACTTTGCGTGATGGGGTGGTTACATTAAGCTTGACGGACCCCATTTAATCTATAAAAACATCAAATAAACAATGTAAAATGGTGTGGGAACTTGTTTGCGTTTGAACTTGGCATTCACATGATGTCATATCCTGTTTGTAATGCCATGTAAAATAAGAGTATATTTTTTATAGACAAAAAAAGTAAGTGTGATGGGGTGGTAAGTCAAACAAAGGGACACACTCAAATTGTAATGTCTTTATATAATTTTATTTTTTTCAATAAATACAAGTTCATAGTATCAAGGATATCGATTTAATCCTGAAAACAGTTAAAGTTGGCTAAAAAAGAAAAAAAAATGTTGACATGTTGATATGCAAATTCCATGTTGGTTATTGTGGACATGGCAAAAATGGTCATGTGCTAATTAAAAATAATAAATTGTATTGTAATGAATTGTATATTTTTTTAGTATCTATAATCTACAAGTCTCAAAACTGACTAAATCCAAAAATACTTAGCAGCTTTAATAGCCTTGACATATTCCTGACTGTTTTAAATGTCACCTTTAAAGAAATAACATGTAACTATTTTACATTGTATTAAAATGCATGCATGCAGAATAAGCTAACTAGCTAAATGCTAAACGCCAGCCAGCTACGAGGCAGCTGGCTACTGGACATTTCCTTCACCAGATTTTCTGGTCAACTACCTGATGGCTTACAAAAAATAAATATATAAAATAAAAACACCTGCCAAACCCTACATTTAAACTTGGTAGCTGACTCCCTGTTAGCATTTTCATTTTACAGCTACAAAAGGCTCCTCATCCACTCCCCGTTGTGGGTTTGCACAGAGTTTGCATGCTTTCATCATGCCCATAATAAGTGGGTTATCTCTGGATTCTCTGGTTTCTTGTCACATCTAAACATTGCTTTAATTGTTAATTCTGAACCGAGGTTAAACTCCACCATTTTGAGACAAAGGTATGTAATTCTCAGAAGTTTCAATGACTGGATTTCATCATCAAACATTAAGAGCCCTCGTACAGTTTTACCCTAGTTGTAGATGTCACTGATTATAATAAATAGCAGACAATATGTGGTGAATAACTGGGGAAAAAATGCTTCATTAAAAGAAAGCTTAAGAATATTGTGTTGTCAGGCCAGTGTTTTCTTTCAAGGCTGCCACTGTAACTCACCACTCAACCCAAAAAAAATCAAAACCAACAGCCAAATTTGATTGCTTAGGTCACCTCCTGGACATGAGGTTTTGAATTCAAGTGTACCAGACTGAGAAATTTAATTAAAAACTTCATGGTTTCCTTCCAATCTGGAGTCATAGAGTCCGTAAACACTGTTGTTTTACTACCTGGTTATTATTTCCACACAGTAGAGCTCTCTGCAGTGTTTGAGCTTTATTTAGTCAAAGTGAGTGAGTGGAACTTGACTTATTTAGAGGTTGACACTGTGGTGTTAGAGGATACGATGCTATGAAATAATTTTGTCATTACAGTGTCAAGGGTGTGGAATTTTTACATCACTGTCATGTCGGAACAGAGGATGAGAGAGAGGAACACAAGAGAAAGAAACAGATATTTCAAATGTACAAAATTACTAAAAACATAGACTTGCCACATCATTGCCGCAAGCATGTTTATGCACAGAATACATTTGAACTTGTCTCATTATAAGACACATTAAAAGTTTCCTGTGTTAGGAAAATGTCTGTGAAACTTATAATTCAGCTAATTATGGTTATGCCTCCATATTACCCCTGCCCTGTGTTCTCCCTGACTCATCACTCTTACAAAAACATATGAATGAGAAAAGTATACACTGAATCTCTGCTGCGCAGTGCACTGGGGGATACCCCTTAACTATCCTGACACGTCTCAAATTAAAATTTCTACTGACATTCCAGATCCCCAATACTCAGATCGGGTGTCTGAAAATAACAGCGAGGAACTCTCGCCTCTCTCTCCCCTTGCGTTATTTTCGGTTTAAAAGGTAAACAGAACGACGAGCAGGTGGTTGTGGGGGATTTTTGCAGAGACTTCGATGCAATGTCTGGTGGCAATTAGGTGTAATACAGGATGTCAAAGCCCACAGCCGCTGGCCTCAGATATCTGCTGCCTAATGTTAGCTTTACAGATTCACTCTGGCATATGGCTTTGACTGCACAGCCCAGGGCTAAATTAGTGCAAGCTATTACCTCCTTTCCTTCTGTGGCAAAGGGCACAGCAAAGAAAGAAAATGGCGGCTGTCTTGCAGAACTTGATATTTCAACAATGTCCGGATTAGATTTTGTTCCATTTGTAACTTCTCCTAGGAAGTTTAAGTGACTTATTATTACACGAAAGGACATACCTCAAAGCACACTGGATTGTAGTATCTCTCCAAGGTGTTATCTGAAATCCAGCGAGCTGAGTGTGTAGTATAAAGTAAGGCCTCTCGGGGCTGCCAATAGCTCTCCAATAAAGGGAGTGGCAATGCTTGTGCAGTAACCAAATCTGCAATATCTTAGGAAGTGCGCGATAGCGGGGATTGTTCAATGCAGCACAGATGGCAAAGGGTGGAATTCATAAACAGATTGTCCTTGAAACTTGCTGAGGTGGGCAACAAAGCGCTGAGTAAGAAGAGGGGAGGCAGATGTTGGGATATTATACAGAGGAAGTCAAACAATATCAGCAGCCGACTATATTCTGGCATCACACAGGAGCTTGCTTGTGAATTGCTATCTTGACTTTGATTATAAAAGAGGATTTGGTAGTTTTATGTCATACAATATGTCTTAAGACAGAGCTACCAAAATTCATGAGCGGTTTTTGACTGGAAACTAGTGACTTCTTCTAGGAGCTGACAATACTGTACTTGACATGTTCAGGATTTTATCTATAATTAGTTTACAGCTAGAATGCTTCACTGTACATGGCTGATTAACATATTAATGCTGAGATGCTTTGGCATGAATAAAACCATTAGAACTTACTAATACTGGTGAATCCATTGGACAGTCTTGTTAAAGGATGATGGGAGATAGTGACACCTGTTGCATGTTCCAGTGATACAGGTGCTACTAGCCTGGATAAGGATGGTCCAGTGGTCATTTATTTTTTTGTTTATCCAAAATCCCAGCTAACTTTTAGCACCTCTCAGACATCCCACTTCATCATAGTCCCCACAATAACATGGATAACAACATTTCAAATCATTGTGCACACCTTGTATGTTTGTTAGGGCGAAGTGCAAAGAAAAAGTAGTCTATGTTTTACCTGATGGGTATGTTGACCGCCTTCTGTGGAGGTGGTTGGTGAGGAGGCTGTGATGGGCTCTATTCATCTGAGTAAACATAAAAAAAGAGGCATGAGACAGACATGAAAACAGGTCAGGGGTAAAAACGGTGAGGATACAAACCCTCTAGAAAATGTCCAGAAAATTTTGGACATTTTATATATAAAAGCATCAATCTGATGCACTTTGAGGAAAAAAGCAAGCAGACCAGTTACATATGGAGGACGTAATGTGACACAATGAATTAATTAAATATATCATTCAATAATTACTTAAATGTGTCATTAAATA
>JBAFTA010000024.1:19452360-19473027 GCA_036919975.1 Melanotaenia parkinsoni
TGTTTTTTAATTGCATTACAGGAAATAAAGAACTTTTTCACAATATTCTAATTTTCTGAGACAGTCCTGTATACAGACAGAGAGGGAGAAAAGTGCAGAGGTGCCAGGGCAAAGAGAAATGAGGTGTGGGGAGGCAAGGCAGAAAGAAAACAAAAGTGCTGAAAAGAAAGAAACTGATAAAGACTTTGCAAAGGCATGCTCAGCGCAGTGTTCTGTGCCATGGAAATAAACTAATGTTAAGATTTACCATCAACAGTGATCAGGGGTGGAAAGGGTCACATGGAAATATGAAGTAAAATAAAGATATTAAACTGGACATTACCTTATATTCAACAAACTCACAGCAATAACCCATCCCTGGTGTCCACATAAAGAAACCTAAAAATTATATCAAACAACTGAAATTGTAGCGACAGTTGGGAGAAACACTATTTGGGATCATTTTACAAATGTGTACAGAGTGGTTCAAAACTAATAAGCATTGGGATTAAACTGATTGTGGCTCATATCACTTCTAGAAACCATAAACTTCAATATCAAACATGGCAAAACAAAATGATTCCACATAAACAAATGAAAGTATATGTGTTCACATCTGAGTTACAACATTTGTTTTAATGGCGACATATAACAGCAAAGAAGCAACAGTGGAGAAAATCATGGTGATGCACATTCTCAGACAGAGACATGAAAAACACAATACACTAGATGCCGTTGGTCTGTACAACCACTATATACATTACAACTTCTTCTTCTTCTTCTTCTTCTTCTTCTTCTTCTTCTTCCTCTTCTTCTTCTTCTTCAGTCCTTTCACAGGTTGCACGCCAGCTATATAGTGTCCTCACAATTTCTGGTGGTACTACTTCATTTCCTGTGTTTATGCATGCATTCACAAACTCTCCAAACGTATTAAAATATGTACAAAATGAATGCAGAAGTACAGAAGGCTCCAACCATATGTGTATTTATGTTGCGCATAAATGAGCCCTTATGTTGTAATTTTGCTTACTTTTGTTAGATGACAGCAACGTGACTAAAAACATCAATTTTACTAATATTATCACAATAGTAATAGAAAACTTGAAAAAACAATGATATTGGACTAAATCATTTTGTTTTTTAGTTTTTGTCTCCTGTCTTTGGACACTGCATGAAAAACTCAAATAGAAGGTAAATAAAAACTGTGCTAAAATAATCAGCATATAAAATATGATGTTGGAATTTCATTGCTTTTATATCAGTTATTTTTTAGTACTGATGATGATAAAATTAAAACATGGATATTATCAAATTTTTTGCAGGTGTTGCTATTTGGGCCTAGAGATGTCTTCAAGGTTTTGGTTGACCTTGTTATAGAAAGACCTAACTTCAGTAACCTCAGACTTGATACAGAAATGAAGTCTAGTTTTTCTTTGTTTTTGCTTTTTTTTGTTGTTGTTTTTTTTTTTTTGCTTTTTTTTGTTGTTGTTTTTTTTGTTAGGACAACTGTCTAAAGGGAAACCATTTCCACTCATTCAGGCTACTGCAATCCACTTTACATTGGGCTCAGTCCTCCCTCGATTGGCTACAGCTGGTCCAAAATGCCACTGCTTGAATTTTACCAGGCACAAATAAACAAGAGCACATTACTCTGATCTTGGCTCCACTTCACTGGCTTCCGATTAGTTTTAGACTTGATTCTAAATATATTTATTTTTTGTAGATGCTTCCACAGTCTGGCTCTACAGTATCACTAAGACCTCCTTCAAGCCTACACCTCTTCACGTTCCCATAGCTCAGCAGGCCAGTCACATTTAACCAAAGAGGAAACTTAAGAGACGACCGAGCTCTCTCCATACCTGCACCTAAACTGTGACATCAACTACCTTTGCACATTAACGAGGCCTCTTCACTAGCTGTTTTTAAATCAGATGATTATTTGATTTGATTTTAATATATTGTTTTATTGCTCTTATGTTTGTGTAAACACTTTGGTCAACTGTGTTGTTTTTAAAGTGCCATATAAAAAGGTGGAGTTGGGGATCTTATTTATTTTTCTAAGTAAGTAAGATTATAAAGAAACGCAAATGCAAACAGAATTAATCTGACCTCTTCTGTTCTACCATTTCCATTTTATGTGTTTTTAAGGATAGCAACTTATTTACTACTAAAATCAACCACACAGTGGGCAGACGTACAATCTGTACACTTCCTGTTTGCCACTAGACAACAGACACAGACACCACAACCAGAGGGAAAATGAGGGTCTAATATTTTGGGTGGATTGTGTGTAAATCGCTGCTTTCTGTTGTGTACTTTGTCAACACTTTGCCAGATCAGTCACTACATGTAAGAGTGGGTGCAGCTCCCCTCCTCTTTTTTCATACTCTTGATGTCCAGCTGAGAGAATGAGATCATAGAGAGATGAAGGCAATGTTTAATCAGCACCTCGCTGCTGGAGTGTTGACTTTTGACCTTTGACCTCAGCTACATGACCCAATCCCCTGGCAGTTCCACTGCTCAAAGCAAAATTCAAAGGGCTGCTGTTCGGGCAGAGTGGAAACCTGAGAGGTCAACGGGAGCAGTAGGACACATAAGAGGCATGACCGCTCCCTGCTGGGCTGAGCTCATCCCCTCAGGTGGATGACAGTCAGCCCCGACTTCACACAATGTCCAAGACAATTCTTCTCGTCATGAATCTTCTTCTGAGCTCAAACACTAAATCTCTAATAAATGCTTACTTCAGGAAACCAAACTTTGATTGTGTGTTAACAGTTTGTCTAAAAAGGAATTTCTCAAAAGAAATTAATTAGAATAAGTAAGATAAGCAAGATATAAGTCTGTAAAATAGTTCCATCCCATTCAAACACACAATCCTCCACTGATTTATATCTTTTAATAATATGTCAGACCATCTTTTACACAACTGGAAATATTGGTGTGTATGCAGCTGGGGAGAAGACTGCAATGCTCAGTTTTTATGGAAAGCCTCTATCAGAGATGATTAGTTTATGCCACAAACAGCCAAAAATATGGATAGAAAATCTTTAATATTGGAATGGGACAAAACCCTTTGCCAGGCAGATGATTGTGAATCCATTAACAGGATGATCTGGGATCCTCAAGGCAGTGAAAGTCTTTCCAGTGCCCACAGAGTACTTCAGAATGCAGCCCTTTAACTCTGTCTCGAAAGGCTTGTGCCATCCAGGTGCATAACGAGGGAGGACATGAGGGTAGCCATTTAATGATTCTTAAGGATGCTGATCTTCATTTTATTAAACATTGTATGACCCAGTAACTATTCCAAACTACTGAGACTTCCAAGTTTTAGTGCAAACGTTTGTCCCAGAATTGCGGTGATTAGTATTTGATCACTGACTCCAAAGCTTTTATCCGTCATTAAACTTTTCAAAAGATGCTTAATTTTCTGCATTTTATCCCATCAATCAAACACGTTTCAGAGCCAACATACATGCAAACATAATCATCCCTAATGATCCCTGTTAGTCGGATTTCTTAGTGTAAATTAGTTTATGACCAAAAATGTAAAGAATACCGTGATGTAGAATTTAAAGATACTTTGTGGCAAATTCTTACAGGACAGCTTTGAAATAGAAATGATCGATCGGCTAATGATCACAAAAGAGGCACAAAAGTTTGGACAGTGGGGACTTTGTTCTTGAAGGAATATTTATGCAACATTGCATAATGTCAGTTGAAACGGTGGAGAAAGCATGCTCTGACCTCAGGCCAAATATTTCCACAACAAGCAAGAGAAGCAGGGCTGTGGTACATAGCAAAAAAGAATTACTTGGATTGCTTTGGTTAACGGCTTGTTCCCCAGAGTTTATTGTCCCTCACTGTATCAGTGAACAATACAACTAACAATATTATTAATAAACTTTACCCAAAGTCAGGCCTTCTGTGGAAACTTGTGCAAACTTCCTGCTGTGTGAGCATTTAAACATGCACACACTGACATAAGGGTGCTGCACTGACCTGTCGAAGCCCATGACCCAAAGAGTCTAAATATGCATACACACACCTATGTGAATATAAATGTAAGCCCACACACAGATGCTATTAACACAGACATACACATGTGCTCCGGCATGTACTCAATCATAGCTTCCTGTTTTGGCTCTAAGCCGTTTGGCTGTGATGTCACTGATGAGGTCACTGCTTAGGTCACTACCAGCAGTCTTGATATTCCCCAAAGAGGAGCTGGTAATTATGAAGTCATGGATCAACACACACTCATCGCCACACTCCCACACACACACTCATGCACACCTCATCTGTTTGCAGCTCCAGCTGGTTCCTGGGTCATCTTACAGAGCTCTCCATCAGCAGGACCAGCAGCAGCCTGAGAAAACTTCACACCATGTTCCTGCTGCAAGACGTGTTTGGATGGAGTGTCAGGTGAAAAGTCACCACAGCCGGGATGCTCCCGTATCTAACTGAAAAAGATGTAACTGGAAAAGCTACGATCCAAATCTCCACGTTTCATGAAACCCAGGAAATTAGCATTAAAAAGATCCAGTAATGTAATTTAGTTCATGTCATACCAAGCAGTAAGCAGTTTTTATAGTTGTCTGCATCATTGTCTCTGTCCAGTCAAGTAGAAAAATTGTTTCTATGTACGTTTTTGGATAATATGCATTAATATTTATTAAATTCCTGGGGTACAGTGTAGTTGAAATGGTTCGCTCATATACATAGGCTCAGCTACTCAGTGCAGCCAATCCAGGTTCGAATCCAGACCTAAGTCCTTTTGCTGCATGTCCTTCCTTCTCCTCTCTGACCCCGTTCCTGTAAATTCACTGTCGAAAAAAGGCCAAATATTTCAAAAAGCATTTATCAGCCTTCTTAAAATGCAATTTAGTATTTGAATTTATATTTCAAAGTCACAGATTTCCTGCAATACAGAAACAGAGCTGAAGAACACCTGATACTTTAGTGTTAAAATAAAAAAAACAAAAGAAAAAAACAAAAATTAGTCCACCACTTTGAGCCTTCTGTACAGCCAGCTCAGCGACAAAGGACCACCAGTACACTTGTGTCTGGCCTACACACCTCTCGGCCACTCTCTCCATGCCACTAAGGGAGTGTGTCCTCTGTGTGGTCGAGTGTTTCCAGCAGGAGCCACATATGAAAATGACCTCTGAATGTAATCAGGCTCCGATCTCAAGTAATGGACTTTTCATTAAACTGCTCCATACTGCATCTTAATTGCACACGGAGGCTGCAGGTTCACTTACTGTATATGCATGCTTGCATGTGTGTGTATTTGACATCATTGTTAATCACAGATTAGACTTCTCAATGAGCGTAAAGCACTGTGGAGGCGTTCACATGCACACAAAGACATGTTCACATGTTCACATGCACACAAAGACAGTAGTGTGCACTTTTCTCCGCCCTCTTTCTGTTTTCCTCAAACACACACACAAACCCACTTTATCTTTACAGTTATCTGATCATCTCTCTGCTCATGCTGTACTTTAGAGACTTTAATCTTTGGATTTATTTATTTTTTTCCATACTTCATACACACAACCAAACATGTAGACATGCATGTGCTTACATTGTTCTGTCTTCCCAGGATGTTGTTCATTACATTGCATGGAAAGGTTGTGTATGAGTGTGTTGTGCATCTGTAGCATGGGCTGTGTGAGGTATAAGTGTATGTGAGGAAAGTGGTTATAAAGCAGATCTGGCAGTCATCCCACTCAGGACATTTGACCTCAGAGTGAGTTTTTTTTTTTTTTTTTTTTTCCTCCACTGTTTTTTTTTTTTTTTTTTTTTTTTTGAGCCCCTCTCTCCTTTTCCCCTAGCAGAGGCTAAAAGGCTCAAAAGGGTGGAAAGCAAAATATTTTCTTTAGTCTCCTGGACGCCAGGTTGCATAAAAGGTTCCAAAGCCGTTTGCATCAAACCTCGACCGTCAAAACCACAAATTCTGTTTTTCTAGCCATAAAACTCCCCCCACCAGAAAGAGGAGGCAGAAAAAGGGGAAAAAAAAGATTTCCATTCAGTTGATTCTTATAAATTTAAATTAACTGAAGAAGAAAAAAGGGGGTTTACTCCCCAAAGGGAAACATGGTGTTAGAGTCAGTGCTGGTGGAATGGAGCAGATAAAGACACAGTGTGTTTTGTCAGAAGTGAAATGTAAAGTGGATCTCGCGTGTCAGTCATTTTCCTGATCAACAACATCATGAATCTCTGATAAAACATTCACTGTGGAGACTTTCCTACTACAACAGCTGAGTGGGGGTACATGGAGGAAAACAGGCAGCTTTCACCAACAGTGTCTGCAGCTGGACACGATGTGATGAAATCCAGTCCTGTTGGCTGGAAAAGAAACCTATTTCTGACCTGGCTCGAAGGATATAGAGCGTTAAAGGGAGACAAACAGGATATCCTAATGTAAAATTGACAGCAGGCAAAGCCTAGATCTGCTCCCAAAGATGTAACAAGCAAAGAAAAGGGACACATCTGTGGCTTTTCTGTAGCAGAGCTGCTAAACCCGGCCTTGTGTCAGTGACGTGTGCATATTCATTTAAAAGACCCTACTAAATCAATTAGAACTTCGGGACTATATTTTAAGTGGTACTTTTTACTATTCTGTGTGTCTACCTGAAATTCTGTATGTATGTTCTTTGAATAGAGTGATGAAGACTGCATATTTGTTGTGTGGGTGTACAACACAACTATGTTCTTAGTTAATGAATGTGCTATGTGCATGGTTGATGTTATGCGTGTATGCTGTGCATCGTGCATGCATGTTTCCAGCGGTGACATGTTTACAGAGGGACCACACATTAGAGAAAGACTTCTGCCAAACCTGTTAAATATCCTGCTACAAGTGTGTCAACATGCGCACGCACACACACGTAGAGCTCAGAAAGCCACAGAAATGTACCTGGCAACATGTTATATTTTGCATTAAGTGCCTCTCCCACCCATATAGTTTATGTTTGTCAATATAAACTATTTCAGCAAATATTCCCTAAAGTTGGTTACGCTGTCATTGCTCTTGGACTTACGGCCTCCAGGTATGCAGTGCGGTTGTAACTAATGCTTCTGGAAAGCTTCCACAGTGTTCAAGTAAAATAAACACTTTTTCATATTTGAAACATTTGAAGATGGATTTGATTTTTCCTTTAACAAAGTTACGCTTACATTGCACTGCATTTAGCACTATTTCTAAACACTTTATGGAAATATATCTTGGCTCTGATGGATCCGGATTCATTTAACAAGATATTATTTACCTGTGAAACTGAAAGTGGCACACTGTTTACAGAAGAGAATTATTGATATGAAATTATTCTACATTACATACTTAACACCATGTAATATGTAAGCATGTAAGATACTGAATTTCTTACATGCTTACAGTAAATAATTCATATCATGTTCAGAGCATATTTGCTCAAACCTTTATTTAAATAGCGCCTTTCAAGATATAAAAATCACAAAGTGCTTCACACTGCCGCAAAAGCTCTGTCACCTTTGGGTATGCTGCACAGCTAGCAGACCATGATCACTTGACCTCAGGGATCTACTTGGGACATGTGGCTGTAAAAGTTCAATGACATTATGTGGGGTTGGCCATGCAGAGTTCTGTATGTTAAAACCAGAATTTTGTAGTGTACGTGGTAGTGGATTGGACGCCATTGTAGCTGAGCTAACAACTGGTTATGGACATGGACATGTAAATATTTTGAATACTTATTGGAGGCTTACAGGAGTATCCTGTCCTGTACAAATTAAAGCTGTTCCAGTAATTTGTTACTATAGTAGTCCAGGTGTGAAGATATAAAAGCATTATCAGAGCTAACCAATGATTTAACATGGGTGTCAAAAGACAGTGCTAAGTCAAGGGTTATCCCCAGGTTCCTGGTTAAGGGTTTTACATAGGATGCAGGTGGGCCAACACACTGGACTGTCTTTAGTAGAAACCATCAGAGGCAAAGACAAGGATTTCAGTTTTTTTTTTATCATTAAGTTGCGGCAAATTTTCAGCCATCCAACTCTTTACAGATTCTAAGCACTTAAGCAAGATCTGTAGTTTAAAAACATCATGGAATGTAAAAGAAATATAAAACTGACAGTCTCTCACACAGTCTATACCAGTGGTATACAATCTCTGTGCATTAAGTACCTCCAGCAATGACTAACCTTGTTTTTAGTGTTGCAACTGGGTCTTTTGGAACACCATCTTTAAGTAGTCCTATGGCACTATCCAGATAAGCCAAGCCAAGCCAACTTTATTTATAAAAGCACTTTATGACTGCAACCACTGAACAAAGTTCTAAATATAAACATAACAAAGTGCTAAACATAAAATAACTAAAACATTCATCCATCGTCTGCTCCTTATCTGGAGTCGGGTCACGGGGGTAGCCGCCTAAGCAGGGAAACCCAGACTTCCCTCTCCCGGCCACATTCACCAGCTCATCCAGGGGGATCCCGAGACATTCCCAGGCCAGCCAAGAGATGTAGTCCGTCCAGCTTGTCCTCGGTCTTTCCGGTGGCTTCTCTCCGGTGGGACGTGCCCAGAACACCTCACCAGGGAGGCATCCTGACCAGATGTCCGAGCCACCTCATCTGGCTCCTCTCGATGTGGAGGAGCAGCGACTCTACGCTGAGCCCCTCCTGGATCACCGAGCTTCTCACCCTCTTCCTAAGAGAGAGCCTGGCCACCCTGCAAAGAAAGCTCATTTTGGCCGCTTGTATTCGCAATCTTGTTCTTTCGGTCACTACCCACAGCTCGTGACCATAGGTGAGGGTGGGAACGTAGATCGATCGGTAAATCTTTGCCTTTTGGCTCAGCTCCTTCTTCACCACAACAGACAGATGCAGAGTCCGCATCACTGCAAATGCCACACAGATCCGCCTGTCGATCTTCCACTCCATCCTTCCCTCATTCGTTAACAAGACCCCGAGATACGTGAACTCCTCCACTTGGGGTAGTTCCTGGAGAAAGCATTCCACCCTTTTCCGGCTGAGGACCATGATCTTAGATTTCGTGGTACTGATTCTCATCCCAGCTGCTTCACACTCGGCTGAAGATCACGGCCCGATGAAGCCAACAGAACGACATCATCTACAAAGAGCAGTCCCAATCCTGAGGCCACCAAACCGGATCCCCTCAACACCTTGGCTGCACCTAGGTATGAACAGAATTGGTGACAAAGACCAGCCTTGGCAGAGTTCAACCCTCATTGGAAACGATTCTGATTTACTGCCAGCAATGCAGACCAAGCTCTGGCACCAGTCGTACCGGGACTGGACAGCTCGTACAAGGTGGTCCGTCACTCCATACTCCCAGGGCGCCCTCCACATGAATCCCCAGGGGACACGGTTAAACACGTTCTCCAAGCCCACAAAGCACATGTAGACTGGTTGAGCCCCCTTCAAGGCCCTCAAGAGGGTGTAGAGCTGGTCCACTGTTCCACGACCAGAACGAAAACCACACTGCTCCTCCTCAAGCCGAGGTTCGACTATCCGATGGACCCTCCTCTCCAGCACCCCTGAATAGACCTTTCCAGGGAGGCTTGAGGAGTGTGATCCCCCTGTAGTTGGAGCACACTTTCTGCTCCTCCTTTTTGAAGAGGGAGATATATTAAGGGTTGTACCAAACCACAAAGTGTGGAGGGCGAGTGGAGCATTCAGCCCACAAATAGTAAGTCTGTGATGCTCTTATCATTCTTATTGAGGAAATATATATTATTATAAATAATGATAATACAGATGAAAGTTAAATACAGTGTTAAAGTGCAAAAACATAAAATTAGGGAATTCATGAATCAAAGACAGAACAAAAACAGAAAGCAAAACAACACCATATTGGTGCGAAAAATACATTTAATCAGGTATTTCTATCTAACATATAAAGCAGTGAGATATTTACATTAAATAGGTTAGAATAACAGAAGATGGGAAGATTAAAAGACTTGTTGAATCAATTAAAAGTATTTTAAGTATTATGCAGCCATTTTCATCGTAATGTTTTCTGAATTTATGATATGTCAGGGCCCGCGAAAAAAAATGAGGCAGCTGGTGCAACTCCGCAATTTATACGATGGCCGTTTCACTAAAAAAAATTAATTTAGGGCATCTTTGTGTTGCCATAACAACGAGTTCTTTCCTGTTTCATGCAGGCAAGAGGGTGGCCTGTTCCTGCCCATCTTTTTATACCCTCCCCTTCAATTAAAGTCCACAGCTGCGAGTGTGACACTCGGTAGTGAAGGGGTGTGTAGGGGGGAGACATACCCATATATACAATCGCAGTGTTAATAATGAAGATATAATTAAGAATAAAATTCGTCCAGATGAATGTCAAGAATAATTTCACACAGATATGATTATCTAAATTGGGTCTTTCATTTCTTACTATGTACCATTGACATTTACCAGTCTAAATCTCTGCAGAGAAAAGACTGTTTTCAGCAGTATTCTTATTATAACACTACTATCCAACCTCTCATATTTCCAGAGGCATTGATGAAAGCCTGTTTACATCACAGAGCACATCGGGTCCTGGCCTCATCTGTGACCTCTGACAGTTTAATGGCAGTGAAGCTCTGACCTCTCTCTATCGTCACCCAGCGCCGCCCCAGCCTCCAAAATAAAAAGACACGATGAAGGATGGGGGCAGAGCTGGGTGAGTATTATGCTGATGTGTTGACACTGAGGGATTGTCAGTCAGGCAGCTGCTGTTGTAAATGTACCCACCTGTGTGATAAAGCAGCGGTGAGGAACAAGGACTTTATTCTGGCTGAGGAGGAATGCTATCACCCAGCAGTGACTCTGGCTCAAAACACTTCCCATTTGCTACTCAGACTGCATCCTGTATAATGCAGGTTCTTAGATAAATAACATGTTTGATATTTATGATAAAAAAAATAAAAAATCCACAGAAACTGCAAAAGAGACAGTTATCAATCTAGCGATAGGCTCCTGTGGAGGAAACATATGAAATCCAGAAAATAAGGGCTGGAACAGGCTCTGAATTTCATCTACTAATCTTCTATTAGAGAGCCTGGATGAATTCATGTTCTCAAATAGCCCCATTACTGTTAATGCTGGAAGAAAAATAATCATGTAGACATTTCTAAAAAGGTCAGAGGGCTCAGGCATCAAGCCTTTTAAAACACCTAAAATTAAAACACAAATACACTTAAATACAAACAGATCTATTCAAGGATTTAACTTTATCAGACTACTTATGTGTGGAGGCTGCAACAAAATAAACCAAGAAAACAGAATCCTCTAAGAATTGATGAGGTAAATTACTCGATAAAAGCTCAGTAACATGATTGGATCTAAAACGATGATTACAGATTTCTTTCTGGCTTCTTTCTGCAGTCCAAAAGTTAAAAGATGATTTAAAATTGTTTGTGAATGTCTATTTGTCTCTGTGTTGGCCCTGGATAAAATGATGGAAAACGAATGAATGCCAAACCATATTCTGAATGGCTCCAGGCCAATTGACTTCAGTGTTAAAAATCTTCAAATTAACAATAAACAAGAATGAAAACTGATTGAACCAACAAACCCAAACACTTATAAAAGTTGTTAAAAGCAGCACATACAAGTTGTTAACACTTTGATACTTGACCCAAGAACTAATGGTTTTTGAGCATAGGCTTTACCACATAGTGATCTAATAGGTATCAGAAACAGTACACAACAATTAGGATATATTTCACAAAAACATTACATTTCATAATTTAATTTTACAGATTGTCTTTGTACCAATTTTAACTACTTGAATGTTGCTATATATATATATATATATATATTTACAGTAAGAACAGTACATATATTTCCATGATAATATTTTATTTAATCCATAATATACTGAGCAAAAATCTATGGACTTCAAAGTTACCAGATGGATGCACACAGATATAGGCAGGTACACCACTCAAATGTTTGGACACACCTTATGCATTGTTTCTTTTTTTTCATTTATTGCACGTGTCTACACTGTAAAACATTAGTGAAGACATCTATAGTATAAACAACACGTGGAATTATTTGGTGAATAAAAAAAGGTTAGTAGATTCCTCAAAGTAGCCATTTTTGTAATGACATATCTGGAATCTTTTGTCTCTCGTCTAGTCAGAGGAGAATCCTGCCATTCAGCATCCTCTTGCTGTCTAGGACTAAACCTGTGTGTTTGTCTTGCTTCTCTTTGTCACTGTGAGTGAAGAAGTCATTATCTAAAAGCTGTGGCTTGTGGCAAAACCTGGTTGTTGCCTTCAGTATTGTAGTTTCAGGACCACAGTTTAAGGCAAGGGAAATCTATTCCTATGGCACATTTTTTTACAGAAGGCAGCTCAATGTGCTGGACATGATCAAAAGAAACTAACAAGAACACATACAGTAAGTTACACAGAATACAGAAATTCATCATCATCATTAGTGTGCATATTTAAGAAAATATATTCAAAAGGAAAAAGGAATTACTCCCTAGAATAACTAAAAGTGATGTCAAATTAATGGGAAATAAAAAAAAAGAAAAAGAAATAATATAAAAGTAGATGTTCCAGATGCTGATTAACCTTGTTTTATTCTTGGGATAGAAAACAAACTTGATCCACATGATTGGAAGTATTGGCGGTGGTACACATGGACCCCTTAGAGACAAGAGAAGGATTAACAGGGCTTTATTAAAGCTTAGAACAAGAGGAGGTGTCTTAATGATGCTGGTAGTAAACTGGCAATCCTGGAAACATAGAGCCGGGAAGGGAATGGGATCGAGTCCATGCTGGTGAATAACGTCAAGGTCCGACAGGGAGTGAACGTGGAGCTGGTGGATATAAAGCCGGGCAGGTGACTGAACACAGGTGTGAATGATGTGGAGTCCAGAGAGTGACTGACTGGAACAAGTGTGAATGATCAGGGGAGTGATTACTATGGAGATTGGCACGGCAGAGGATGACAGGGACTGGTGCGGGTGTGACAGTAGGCTCATCTGGCATCAGCTGATCTGATAGATGTTTGGTCCGGAGCCATGTGGTGCCTTGTACACAAGCAGAAAAATATACTGTTAAAATTAAACTCAGAGTCCGGAATGATACCAGGATTTCTGGCTTGATCTGTTAATTTTAGCATTGCTGACATGTTTAGTGCTTATCTTTGGATACTCGTTTGCGTTTCCAAATACAGTTATTTCAGATTTATCTAAAAATAGTTGAAGAACGTTCTGGTACATCCAAGTATTGACTTGACTGAGGCATGCACTTCAGCTTTGAATGGGACCAGAGTCCCCTGGTTCATCCCTGCGTTCCTCAGACCCTCCTGGCGCTTATGGTGAAAGAATTATTAGGATCTTATGGTTTCCCTGAGTACTCTCCAAAGAGATTAATAAAGTATTTCTATTCTATTCTATTCTACTCTAAAACAGTAATAAACAAAGAAGTGTCGTCAGCATAATGTTAAGCTAGTGGGAGGATCCCAATTTTTCACAACAGCGTCCCAACAGCATTATTTAAATTTATTTTGAAGAGGAAAAAGCCTTGATAAAACACAGCAGGAAACAGAATATTTTGAAATATATAAATTCACATGAAGTCCACAAAAGAAACAAACAATGCTTGAGTTAAAATCACCACCTGATTGTGCTTTACTTGTACTAAATCAGAACTTTTGTAAATGGAGTTTGGCTGTTTTAGACAGCTTGGTGCTACACTGGAAACTTTCACGTTAAATAGCAAAGATTTTCTAAGGCAGCGAAGTATACTAATGCTCTGGATTGCAAACATTACGTTTGCTCTTCTGTTCACCACACTGCAATCAATGTGAATTAAGTTTTGTTTGAATGGCAAACAAAACTTAATTCATGTTGAGCACTTTGCATCTGATTGCGGCATTAATTGAAAATGTATAAGCTGCAAGATAGTTTGGAAGAAAAATATCTGTCTCTAAATTAACCGTAGTCTGGAGAGAAAATACTCTTCATCCTTAATGCCATGGGAAGTAAATGACATGCCCGTGTGGCTGTATTACTGTGTGCATGTGTGTCTGTGTGTGTGGACTCAGCTGGAGTCAGACTACATGGCCTTTCACTGCCCTGTTTCCTGCTGTAACTATAGCTCAGCGTGAACCCACCAACTTACCCTCCCCTCCCATTACCATAAAGCAACACTGTGAGCACAATTAAAGATAATTTAAGACTTAAGCAATTAAGGTCACATCTCCTCTGGAAACGTGCGCTCATGGCGGTCCTGGTATCTGTCTTGCACAGGATAAATTTGGACAGGTTTGACAGTGTGTAACTGTGTGTGTTTTGTGTGCCTTTTGTAATTGTAGCCATGGAGCAGGGGTCAGATGGGGTCTATGTGGGCCTGTTTTTGGATGAATTGCCCAGGAGGAGATTAGCACAAAATGATATGCTCTGTGCCTACCTGTGCTCCAATTACAACTAGGTAAACATGAGCACACACAGTTCTGTAAGCAGAGATATAAATACATAAAAAAGAAAAGAAAAAACTCAGATTAGGGAGTTTGCATGCACACGCCACAAGACTAATCTCATTTTCGTGCAGACCTCCAACATTATGGATTAATGACTTCAGGCCACATAGGAGTTCAGTCTTAAAGACCTGAATGAATGAGTGAGGGTAAAGTTGGCTCCGTTTACTGTTGTTATATCAACAGAATTTTATTGAGTGGAAATCAAGTGGGATTTTCTGAAGGAGGAGAAGTGTTAAAACAGCTTTGGTCTAAAGCTTGCACACAGTCTGCACTCTGTGGTGTTAAATTTAGTCCAATACACCATAAGAGGTTAACAACTCCCACTGAGCGCTCGCTTCCAGCCCAAGAACCGTCACCATAAACCTGCAAACACACACAAAGTGTATTCCCCCCCTAACGATCACTGCTGACTCATCATATCCTGCAGTCAGGGAGGACAGAGTCATCCCGGCTCTATCGCTTGTTTCTGAGGCGTTCTGCCTGGGTGGTCTCTGCAGCCACAGGGACTGCCACCTAAAGCAATATGGTGGAAGGAGACATGTGATTTTATACGTGTGTGGGTGTGTGTAAGGAGGTGGCAGGAAGACTGTGTCAGTGACCTGAAATAGACATGAAAAAGAAATCAGGCTAAATGCCACATTACAAATGAGAATATCATCAGTAGCTGCGTGAGATAACATTAAGCCTGATTCGATGAAGATTCGTTTATTTGTTTTAATCAGAATCTGCAGGGATTTTGCCTTAAACCTTAACACTAATCAAATAAAGAAGTTCAAGATAGCTTCATAAAATTTAAGATCTTCAGCCAACAAAAACTATAACCTTACCAAAGCCTCAAATCTACCTGAACTGACAATCAAATCTGGGATGTGGCTACATGGAACTAGGCTATAGGTAATGTTGCTTAAAGAAAACTATGGGAATTTGGCCCATTTTCTCATTGATGTGCACCCTAATGATGAGTAATTTGGCATCCATCTTGCATCCTGCCTGCACTCCTAGTGCTCTCCAGCCAATAAAAGTCAGTCCAATGTCAACTCTTATCTTTTGGTCTGTCTCTTTCTGTTCCTCTTTTCCTCCGTCCTCTTGCCTTTCAGTGATGAATTGATCACAGTTTACAAAAGCAGAGTGCGAGTGTTGATATTCAGTTACTGGTGTGTGGTGCGAATTGATTGGAGTCAGGTCCTGTTGACCTTTCTTTTTTTGTCCTCTTAATCCTTAACCTTGCTGAGGCAGATGGCCACCCTTCCTGGGTTTGTTTCTGAGGGAGGGATTCCTTCCTGTTATAAAAGAGTTATTCCTCTTCACTGTCACCTACTGCTCCATGCATAATTAATGCAGTCCATTACTTTTCTCAGCTCACTAATATTTTTTCTGAGTTATCATATATGAATGCAGTTATTATAAACTGGAAATCATATTACAGTTTTTTCATTGGATTATAAAAGGACTGCAATTAATAAATAAATGAATAAATAATGAATTGTAAAATTAAAAGGGCCTTGAGATGACTGTTGTAAATGGATGATATAAAATAAAGCTAAACTGGAACAAATTAAACTAATTATTTATTTTTTTTACAAAGGCAACTCCAGATAATGGTAATGCAATGCTTGTAAAACTACGTAAACTGCTGGAAAAATATAGAAAAAAAAAAAAAAAAGAAGAGGTGGTTCTTTTTGATAATGTAAGTGTTCAGGACTCAAAGGAAAAAAAATAATCTTTGATTTTCTACTAAACTGAAAAATGCAACTGTTTCACTCAAAGATCTCTACAGTCAAACCTCAGTAGAAATTTGAGAACTATCAGCATTTTAGATGACATAATTTCCAGTATATCTGAAATGCTTAGCCAGCATATCACAGATTGTTTTACTTCCAGACTGGCTGTGAAGGGTTTTGAAATGAAATATTTTAGTATGCAGCAGTTCCTGAACATGGGGCGAAGAATCTGTAACACAATACACACAACCACCTAAAACCTGTTATCCAAAAGGAATGTGCAGTGTCAGAAACAACGAAAAACACACATCCAAAAACAGCACAGAGATTGGTTTATTTTCAGCAAGATCCAAGATCGCTAAACATAGCCGTACCCAGGCGTCCATGGTTTTAACCCTCCGGACAAGATGATTAAAACTTTGTTGCTTTTTACTAAATTGGGAGTTGGACTAAACCTAGACACAGCAGAACCTACCTGTGTGAAGTGCAAAAGCACACACATATGCACATACACACATCATCTGTGTTTCACAGGTCATATTAAGCTTCATGTGAGGTGAGGACTGCCAATGCAAAATCCACAGTGATAAAATACCACACTTCCAGGGACACAGGCTGAGGATAAATTTGCCACCTAGCAGCCATGTGCAACAACACAAACCTGAAAACCTCAAATTTCCATCTTTGTTTTACTGTGCCATTCTTCTTTTTGTAGTACATGATTTTTTGTTTTGGTATTTAATGGTGGGAAATTTAGATACACTGCAAATGTAAGGTGTGATAATATGTAATACGTCTTTGCAAGTTCATTAGCTGCAGGTTCAACAGACTAGAGTTCATATATATTTAGCTTGTAAATATCAGTCCTGGTTCTGATGGATTTCAGTGCTGCATTTGTTACTATAGAACAGAGAATCCTGTTGCACAGGCGAGATAACTTGGTTGGACTTTCTGGAACATAACTGGTTCAGATCGTATTTAGAAGTCCAGAGTTATTTTGTTAAGTTCGGCAGCTATGAATCTGAGCAAGTGGCTATGACTTATGGAGTCCTCCAGGGGTCAGTCCTTGGACCTCTTCTGTTCAACGTGCTCCCATTGGGTCAAATATTACAGAACTATAGCATTAATTATCACATTTATGCAGATAATACACAACTTTATGTGTCTCTGTCACCAGACGACTGCAGCTCAATAAACTTATTGTGTCAGTGTCTGGAGCAAATAAATAGTTGGTTGAGAATTTCCTACAATTAAATAAGAACAAAACTAAGATTATTCTGTTTGGTAGCAAAGAGAAGAGGGTCAGAATTGGTAAACACCTGGAGACGCGAGCTCTTAAAATCATCGACCAAGTTCGTAACCTTGAAGTTTTGATAGACTCAGACCTGACTTTCAGCACCCACATCAAAGCTGTCACTAAGACAGCTTTTTACCAGCTCAGTTGAAACATCAACAGAATTAAAAGTTTAGTCTCCCAGAAAGACCAAGAGAAACTCATCCATGCATTCATCACCAGAAGGCTGGTTGACTGTAATGGTCTTTTAGCAGGAATTCCTAAAAAGAGCATTAAACATCTGCAGCTCATACAAAATGCTGCTGCTAAAGTTTTAAGAATGACTAAGAGATATGAATACACCAGTTATGGCAACAACAGCATTTAGCTGTTGTGCTGCAAACAAGTGGAACAAACTGCTGGGGGAGATTAAACTGTCACCAAATGTAGACATTTTTAAATCCAGATTAAAACATTGCTTTTCTCATGTGCCTATGCATGAAATCTGCACGGTAACTTTTGAATTTATCTTGATTTTAATAATTTTAATGTAATTTATGATTGTATTGTGATTTTTGCTATTTGTTGCTGCCTTTCTGAATACTTTCTATGCACCATCTGTAATGCTTTTCTTTTATGTAAAGTACAGAACATTTACAGTTTACACAAATTAGCAAAACACATTAATAGTAAACAAAGGTCATTTCTAGCGGAGTTTAATTTTGGGAGCAGCCGTATCAGAGCCATAAAGCATTAATCCGCTATATGTTCTGCTTTGACATCATTGACTAAATGTAAATAAAAGTTAAATTTGTAGCTTAAGGAGAACTTTTTTCCAGAATTATAATGATTATGCATTAATTTAGCAATTGAATTACAAGTCCATGAAGGTATAAACACAGTTTTGGAGTCCATGAGCAAAAATCACGAAGAATACAATGTTTTTAGTTTCCTTTCAACTGCTAAAATTACAAGCTATGTTTACATGTAAAACCCCACTAATTATAGAGATTCTGAACTTGTTGCAATTCACATTTTGTGGTTTGTGCAGCAGGTGAAGTTTTATGAATTCCTTCTCTAATGTTTATGCTGTTTCTCATTTGTTACTTCTCTACATCATCATGTATCATCATGTATCATGCAATCTGCTTGGACCCAGTCAAGCACATGAACATCCACCGGGAACCCTTTAATTACTTTTAATTACTCATAAGTTGAATGTGAGTGTAGTTTGTTAGAAAAGTTTAGTTCACCAAGAACATTTTGAACTTAATTTTGAAAAAGTCTGAAGATTATTGCAGATGGAGGTCGACAGAGGACAGGACTGCAATCAAGGCATAGCACAAATACTTGGGCTCGCCAGTGCTGTAGAAACAGCACTTCAGATGTAATCGTAAGAGGAAAGAAAAGATGAGAGAATTTGTGATTTTTGTAAAAGCTTCAGAGGAGACGGTCGATGAAGCTGCGTTAATGTGTTTGTTCTGGATCTGTTACTCCATTCAGTGTCCCAGCATGTGTGTCATTTGGCAGACGGGAACTATAGGAGACGAGGACCAGAGCTGGCAACTGATTGACAGTTTAATTAGTTATTTATATTTGCTATGTCCGACACAGCAGGAGGCATACTGCCAACTTTTTTAGACTATCATTCTCACTCTCTCCTCTTTCCTTTAAACACTGCATTGCAGTACCTGCAAACCACATTTACAGACAACTTAGTTCCACAACCTACAAATTCCATGATCTGTGTTTAATTCACTTTATGCACCTAAATACTTCTTGAAACAGTATTTCCAACAAGGGGCTTGAGTAGTTTAAACAGTAATATGTAAACAGAACAGGAAATGGTGAGGGTTGGGGCTTTGACTTTATTTTTGGCAGAATGAATCAGCATGGCATCTTCAAAGCCACTGAAGACAATAACTCTTTACATTACTGGTCAAAATCCTCAAAAACCCTGAAATCCATGTAAAGAATTTTAAAGAAAAAAAAAAAACATTTTAAATTTATAAAATAAAAAATGAGCAATGTTAAAGTTATTACTGGGAGGCACGTCTGCTAAGGCTGCTAATTGCAAGATATCAGATCTCTTTAAATGAACCATGTTAACTACAAAACAGGGCTTGTTCTTTTTCCAAACAGCCTTCTGATCTGATGTGTTACTAGTAATGTGTTACTGTAACGCTGTTGCTATTGTCAGTAACTAATACTCTAAATAAAGTAAGTCATGTAACCTATGGTGCATTACTCTGTTACTAACTTAATTAATATATTTTGGTCGGCAGTTGTGAGTTTTTTGTAATTAATTATACATAATTAATGCATTAAAGTCTGACCCTTAAAAATATAATTAAGAGTAGTAGTAAGCAGATTTCAACATGCAGCACAGATTTAATTTTTTGAGCAGCTGTTATATAATTTATTTATTTTTTTTCTCCAAATATTTGGCTGGCCTAACTTAAATAAATTACTGTTGAAAAATTGCTTTGTGTCTGAGTTTGTTTTATATTTTGTACAACACTGTAAGTTGTATGTATATTAGGATAATTTTTAAGAATGTACTTTTAGGCTACAAAAGTAACTAAAAGGTTACTGTTAAAAGTAATGCATTACTTTTTGGTGTAATCAACAAAGTAACCGAGTTACTTAGAATGAAGTAACTAACTGGTTACGAGTAACTGTAACTAGTTACTCTTTTTGCATTAACTAGCACAACACTACTTATAAGGTAGCCTCTAAGTTGTCTCCCTTTCTAGGTCCTTCAAGCATGCCCAGTTGATTAAAGACCTATAGGGAGAGCCATGACATGCTAGAAGAATTAAATATATCCCTCCTGGCCTGAATGCTTCAGGATGCCCCCAACGATAGCTGGCAGGTGCTGCTGGGGAGAGGGATGTCTGAGTTTACCTCCTGAACCTGTTGCTTCTGTGATGAGCAGAAGAAACTGGATGGATTGAAATTCCTCCCTCCCTCTCTCCATTTTCGTATCCTTAATTTGCCTAAATATTAACCTTTTAACATATTTCAATAAGTTCATTTTTAAACACACAGTGTTTCCATTAGGGTTGTGCATCTAAGGTATAATGCCGATCCAATACGCATCTCGATACTAAGTATCCGATGTGATATATTAACGATACATGTGTGGCATTTTGCGATGCGGTATGATACGATTTACACCCATATCACGATACGATGCAA
>JBAFTA010000024.1:19478093-19494716 GCA_036919975.1 Melanotaenia parkinsoni
AATAGCTGGCTCCTCTGTTTGAGCTCCTCATGTCTTCACAGCTGTGCAAATTTCTCACACCCCATACCTCACACACACACACACACGCACTGCACATCCTGTCTTTCCAGTTTCTGATAAAGCTACCAGCTCCGGTGGCTTATAGGAGCACAGCAGCAGTTTTATTTAATTTATTTCATGAGAGGGACTTGGCCAGTCGGTGGGGACAAACATACGGGGGAGAGTATTGCGTGACTTGCTTGCAGAATGCTGACTCATTTTTCTCTGAAGGGAACGCAAACATCTAAAGTAGAGGCTCTGGATTGGGAAGGAGGTATAAAATATCGGTGTGGTTAATGTTATTTTTCTAACTTTGCTGACAATTCATCATTTTAAAAGCATAGATCAAGCTTTTTGGGGACAGCAACACTTAGATCACGTAATGATCTAAACCTAGTTACCATGACAGCAAACAAATGTGATGTGCTGATCTGTTAAGTTCATTCAGAGAAAAAGGAGTTAATGTTTTTTTTTTTTTTTTTCCTTTTTTCTTGTTTTTGTTCTGTAACAAGTAGAAAGAATACAGATCCTTAATCTAATCAAATCTAGCTATGAAATCCATGCTCCCTTTGATCCCTGTACTGTGTCTGGCTTTTAATTACATAAAAAATTACATAAAGGTTTCCAAGTTCTTCAAATCTCAAGTTGGTCTAATGAAGACAAATATATGTTGTGCATTTTGAAAGCTTTATATCCATAGAGCTTAAAGTGGCATTTTTTTTTTTCTTTTTAGTTGCAGAACTTTTACTGGCTAAATGTTTTTCAGGTGAAAATTTGAATTAATTATGGTTTGAACAAAACTAACTAGAAAGTTGGGGTGCAGCAGTTTTTATTTTTTCTCTATTTCCTTACATAGAAACCACGATTTAGTTAAAGCCAGACCTCTCATAATGACTTTTTTCTTTGCATTTTTTATTTGAAACTACAAATGCAAACAGAAAAATAAATGAACCTTTAATACATTTTAAATTGACTGAAATTATTTAAATTTTAAAATTTTAAATTATAAGGACTTCCTGGTACAAAGTGAATCCTCTCTCCTAAATCCTGATTTCTGTAAACATATTGGTAATAACCTGTTTCTCTCAGAAATGAAAAGACTTCAGCTTGTGGAAACAAGCTGTCTTTAAGTGCACTGATCAAGATTTCATTTTGAGGTTTCATTGTAGAAAATTAGCAAGAGGTCCAATGATTTTCCAACATTTTCAAGCATACATATATGTATATCACATTTGGGAAAGAGGAACCACAATTATCTTAAAAAAGTCTAATTGTGCTAATTCAAAGCATGTTACAGCACTGTGAATGTATGCAGCAAATTACTTTATTCGTCCATACCAGAACCTTCAGCCTGTTAGCTGTGCAGGTCTGCAGCTGGAACAGCCTCTCAGTTACTGATCCACACAAAATAGTAAACAGTCATCAGTGATTATGTGATCTTTCAACTAAAAGAGACGATTCTGTACAGTCTCCTGTTGAAAGTCAGACATTTCTACCAACTTGTACACAGTGTTAATGGAGCACTGCTTTCTTCTCTTGAACTGTCGGATGGTGGACCAGAATCCGTCTGGTCCGTCTGTACCACACTGAGGAGGATCAGTGTGGTTTTCGTCCCAGTCATAGAACAGTGAACCAACTCTACACCCTCTTCAGTCTCTTCGAGGGGGCATGGGAGTTTTCTGAACCAGTCTACATGTGCTTTGTGGACTTGGAGAAGGTATTCGACCGCGTACTCCAGGGACTCTTGTGGGGGATGCTTCGGAGGGCTATGGAGTGCCCTGACCCCCATGTACAAGCTGTCCAGTCCCTGTACAACCAGTGCCAGAGCTTGTTCCGCATTGCCAGCAGTAAATCAGATTAGTTTCCAGTGAGGGTTGGACTCTGCCAAGGCTGCTCTTCGTCACTGATTCTGTTGATACCTTTTATGGACAGAATTTTTAGGTACAGCCGAGGTGTTGAGGGATCTAGTTTGGTGGCCTCAGGATTGGGACTCTGCTTTTTAAGATGATGTGGTTCTGTTGGCTTCATCAGGCCGTGATCTTCAGCTCTTGTTGCAGCGATTTGCTGACGAGTGTGAAGCAGCTGGGATGAGAATCAGCACCTCCAAATCCGAAACTATGGTCCTCAGCTGGAAAAAGGTGGAGTGTTTTCTCCAGGTCGAGTATGAGGTCCTGACCAAAGTGGAGTAGTTTAAGTATCTCAGGGTCTTGTTCATGAGTGAGGGAAGGATGGAGCGGGAAATCGACAGGTGGATCAGTACAGCGTCTGCAAAGAAGAAGAACGAGCTGAGCTAAAAGGCAAAGCTCTCAATTCACCGGTCAATCAACGTACTTACCCTCACATATGGTCACGAGCTGTGGGTCGTGACCAAAAGAACAAGACTGCAAATACAAGTGGCCAAAATTAGTTTTTTCTGCAGGGTGGCCGGACTCTCCCTTAGAGATGGGGTGAGAAGCTTGCGTGAAGTTGGGTTTATGGTGACGCTGAAATAGTTGGAGTTTATATTTCACCCCCAGTGGATAATTAAAATGACTAGTATCCGATATCCGGGGCATATCTGAACTAGATTCTATCAGTATCAAAGTGGTCCCACATACGGAGTTGACATGCTCCGGACATGAAATCTGGATTTGTCATAGCCGGAGAGTATCTACGACAGATATCACCAGGCATGAGGCATTGCTGAGGGTATCTGGGCAAAGGTATCTCTGGATTCTGGGAGGGTTTGCGCAGCGTTGGTGATCCAGGAAGGGCTCAGAGTAGAGTCGCTGGTACTCTGCAGCCAGACGAGGTGGCTTGGGCAGGTCTCACCGGGAGGAGGCCCCTGGATAAGACCCAAGACACGCTGGAGGGACTATCTCTTGGCTGGCCTGGGAAAAACCTCGAGTTCCAGAAGCTGGCAAATGTGGCTGGAGAGAGGTAAGTCTGGATTTCCCGGCATTGGCAGCTGCCCTGGATAAGCATTAGAAAATGGATGGATGGATGGATGGATGGATGGATGGATGGATGGATGGATGGATGGATGGATGGATGGATGGATGGACTTTATTCTTTGAATTTTCAGTCAGTTCAAATCATTTAACTATTTTCATAGTTATCTAACGACTCAGTTAAAAGCAAGTCTGACAAACTTTAAACTATAAATTATTAAAAACTAAAGTACTAAGTAAAAAAAAAATAACAGGTGAAAATGGAAATTTCACATTTCTCCTTCATTTTATTACAATATACTCAGGCATAGTAACACACACAAATCTTTGACACTAGGAATATGCATTCTCTGAGGTCTCTAGACACCAAAAACATGCATATGAACATTATAACTGTGGAGCAATTCTTAATTACTTATTTTGGGTATGTCTTTTTGTTTGTAATTCTGAAAATATTGCCAGGACTTGAGAAAATAAAATACTTAAGAGGATGGGAGGTTGCAATACACCATGAGCTGTCACACAGGTGGGTTCACATCACAACCAAACCAATAATGTCCCACAAGGTTTGACTTTTCTACTTCACAATCAGTGATATTTTTGGTGGATAGATAAAAAAAAATGTGTTGCCAAGTTGGCATCATGTCACCTGAACACTGCCCTCTACAAAACAGGCCATGTAAAACATTACTATTGCAATTGCTGCACCTTTGAGACATAAGCACATTTTGGACATGTGGGCAAACATACCTAGAACAGGTTTTCTTGCTAGACTGAGCCATAGTTCAACTATGTACGCTGACCAAAGCTCCCCATTTGGTTTCCATCGCTGCCATGGGGCTCTTTTGCTCTTTGAAAAACTCAGCACAGCAGTTCTGAGAAATGTTTCTCTTACTAAAACTACAGACTGCTGACTCTCCCGGGTCAGAGGTGTAGCGTTACACTCTGGCTGTCAGACAAACTGCTCAGACTCACACTCTAACGACATGACACATCGTGTGGATAGATGGAGGGACAGATGGAGGAGGGGAGCTGTCGGAATGTAAAAACATGCAGGATTAGAAGTCAGGGACAACTAAAGAAACGAGGAAGAAAAATATAACAGGTGGAGATTGGAATAGAATGAAAAAATAGAAAGACGTGGGACATTAGGGTCCGAACTATATTGATTAACAGTCATGAGAAAACACCAGCTCTTCTAGTAGCTTCAAATTGTTTTTCACCATCAATTGTTTATTTAATTTGTTTTACCATATATGTAGGCATTTTTTGCGCAATCTTTCAGGCTTTCAGCCAGACACACAGACAGGAGAATGTTTGTTGTTAGTAGGCGATGCCTAGATGTTGTGGTTGACAAGTCCTGCGCCATCATTAAACTATCATGTTGAGATCAGTGGTTTTACCCTCTGTCACCATCCTCTCTTTTGATTATTATTGCTCTTGAAATCCTGATCGTCAATCAGGAGCCATTAACCGTGAGAGGTGAGCTGGAACTTAGTTAGTGGAAATTCAAAGACTGACGTTGGCTTCAACCATCATGAAGAACAACTACAGCATAGTGCTCCAGTGAAGGAGTGTGAAACTGGATCGAGATGGAGGAAAGGCAAGCTGGAAAGCTAAAGGGCCCATGCTGATCATTTAAGGAAAAGAAAAAGTCAATGTTCCGAAAATAAACCACAGAAATTATTACAACCCCTGGGAAACTTGTTAAAAACTCATAAAACTAAAGTCTGCAATAAGACATGGAGCTATAATGGGGATCCATTTCACCTAACCCCCCTCACAATTATTATTTTTTATTTTTTTTCACCTGGATGGGACAACTTAAGATTGCAGCATCAAATCTCTTGTAAAACATTATTTTATTATATATGCAAGACCTCAAAGTTATCCTTAAGTATACAAAACAACGACTGCAGTGCAAGAGGACTGATTAATCATGAAACAACACAGCAGATACAGCCAGTGGATGGTGACCCATTTCTCTAACAGGTGTATATATGTACAGACATGATACAAGATTCATCACAATCTGCACCTTTATTATAATTGCGAGAATAAGCATCACACACATCCAAGACACACACATACACACACACACACACAGTACTGACACATTTTTGTTTTTGTCTTTCATGACAGATGCATTTGCTTGACGGACCTTTTCCTTGATTACTTTTATTTCAACAAGCCTAGCTATTTCCTCTCTGAATCACATACAGATTTTTTAACAGTACAATAATATTTATTAAATGTTTGTCTTTTTACTTTACTCTATCAAGGCACTGAACTGTGCATCCATCCATTCATCCACCCATCCATTATCTTGCTGCTTATCCGGGGTCGGGTCTTGGGGGCAATTTCCTCAGCAGGGAAGCCCAGACTTCCCGTGTCCCATTTACATTTGGCAGTTCATTTGGGGGATCCCAGGCCAGCTGAGAGATGTAATTCTTCCAGCGTGTCTTGGGCCTTCCCCGGGGTCTCCTTCTGGTAGGATGTTCCCAGAATATCTGACCAGGGTGGCGTCCTTGTCAGATGCCCGAGCCACCTTATCTGGCTCCTCTGTGGAGGAGCAGCAGCTCTACTCTGAGCCCCTCTAGGATGACCAAGCTTCTCCTCACCGTATCTCTAAGGGAGAGCCCAGCTTGGATTTGTGATCCTGTTCTCTCGGTCACTATCTACAGCTCATGACCATAGGTGAGGGTAGGATCGACCACTAAATCGAAAGCTTTTCCTTTTGGCTCACCTCCTTCTACACCACTGTGATGGGCCGAGTAGTGAAGAACAGTCAGGCACAGTTTTAAAGTTCAAAAAAGTTTTTTTTTTAAGTCAAAAATGTAATCCAAAACAATTTGCTCATAAAAGAGGTCATCTTAACAGAACTCTACTTAAACAACTTGTGCCAAAAATAACTCAAGCAAACCAAGTAAACAAATTAAACAAACTGACCTAACAAATGGATAAACTTCATTAGTGGCTGATCAGCCCAAACAAAAAGAAAACAGGTTAACAAACAAAAGCCTAACTAAGCTAACAAAGGAAAGCCCAATACCTGTACTATTTCAGCTTATGTATTTCTTGTATGGTACAACATATCTGCCCAACACTTGGATATCAGAGTAAACCCTCACATGTAGTCGCACACACTGGCCCATGTCTGAACAAATTGGAGCTGAGCACAGTCTGAGCCATTGAAGGCAGACACAAGCTGGCTACTAGGTCTGTGCTGCGTTCAACTTAAATGCTTCTGATAGGCCTCGCTTGAAAAACGGCATAGTGTTGAAACAGTGGAAATCAAGAACTGCTGGCACAATGTGTTGTTTTAAGTGATGGGAGGGGGGAGGGAGGGAAGGGAGCACCTCTAATAGCAGGAGAACCTTGTTTTGGAATTGATAGATGGATGTAATGTTTCGCAATTCATCTTACCCTTGTATAACACTGAGAGACAAATTGGGGTGGGAGGGGGCAAGCAATCGTTAAAACTAGCATGAAATCTGCTCCAGTCCTGTCTTCTTCCATTGTTCTCTTTTCCTTTTTTCAATCTTTCTATAATACTACTTATTTGCTCTGAAAATATCTGGTTTTCTAGCTGAGAATTTGTTTTTCTGGCCAGTTTAATGAATTCCAAAACAACCTTTGAACACTTCAATTTAGCACAATTAATTTTTGATTATGAAGAAATGAAGAAATATCACAGGGCCTTGCCATTTCTGGTCTGTTTCACACTCTTGCTTGTCTGCAGTAATAAAAAAATATCTCAGAATCCTGTAATTTCTTCACTCATCTCACCTTTCTTTCTCCATCCCGAACCAGTCCACCAGCATCCCTATTCCTCGCTGCCTCCAAGGTGATGAGAGGTGTGATTGATCAGTTTTTCCAGCAGGAAATGAGAGGGCATCTCTCAGAGGCCTATTTAAACAGCGAGTTATATGATTACTGAGTTGTTCCAAGACAGCCTCTCACGTGACGGCCGACCTGCCTTGCAGCCCATGTGAGTCATAGTTACCTACTAGGGTCCTGATCTCACATATAAGCTTGTGTAAAAAAAAAATAAAAACATTGGTGTGTTCTGTTTACATGTATCCACTGTATTGTTATCTATACATGATTTAAAATAAATAAAAAATTAATCATTTATCCCTGAAGGAAATTACAAAGTTGTCGTGGGGAATTTTTTTTTTTTTTTTTATGATTTTAAACAAAATGAATTATGGTTGCAAATTTACCTCTGCAAGAAGTGTCTTATTTACTATCTGCCACTGCAATCCGACAAGTTCTTACCTAAAAATTCCCCAAAAGTCTTGATTTAAGGGCAACTCCTGTAATAACTGTTGTCTTATCTCATGTTCCGATAATGTCCTCTTGCATTTCTTTGATGAGTCAGCCATGGTGCATGTTAAAAATGGCTGGTTTGTTTCTATCTGGTAGCTAGTGTGTGAAGCGGTATGTAAAGTGAAACATAGCTGTAAAGTCATGTGTGTGCAGTTTCTCAAGACGCTGTTAGTTGGATGGAAACATTTAGAAACTGTTGATGGCTTCAGAAATGTATATGATAAATGTCACTGTGCCATCAAGCACATCTGAAATGTAGTTTTACATTCAAAAAGTTACACAGTGTATCTTTAAGGTTTGAGAGAAAAGTGTTAAAAAAAAAAAAATAAATAAAAAAAATCCTTGTTTGAGCATGTTTTGTACCAAATTTAAATTTATTTTGGTTAAGTTTGAGACACTGATGTCTTGCTCTTGCCTATAAAATGAAAAGAATACCTATTCGAAGTCAGATTATTGTGTTGGTGTGTAAAATGTAAGGCTGGTGAGAATAAGCTTTTTACAGCAAAGCAGAAAGCAAGCAAGTTTCATCAACGTCCAACTTGATTGTTGCTCAGGAAATAAGTTACTTATTTATATATATATATCTCTTTTCATCTCCACCAACTTTTGGGCAAAATTTTTGTATCATTTGCCAAATGATCCATAATGATTACAGCAAGCAATGTTGTTCCCCAGTCAAATTTGTGTAGCTTGTATTTGTAAATGATCTTAACTCAGCACACTTCAAGTTATCTGGACGGATCGCTGTGGACATAACATAGGCATCAGTAACTCCTTAGCTACTGCTGTCAGTTTCCAGTTGGTTCTGTCTGACTTGGAGCAGAACACTCTTCCCAAACTCCCATTAAGACAGTTTAGTTTGACCGCAGTGTCTATGACTTCTCTTTAACATTGCCATTGATCTGAATCTGATCACAATAGGAATGTTGCTAAGGATACTCCAGGTTTTGTTATGTTTTAGAGTTTCTAGTTTTTGAGCAGGTAGTTTGAGCTGCTGATTAGAAGATCACTGGACTGATCTCCTTACTGAAAGTCATAAAATTGCGAAGCAAGCAGTTTCATATGAGGCAGATCCGGTCTTGCAGTTGATATTTGCCAAACATGACTAATAGGGTAGTGCTGGATGTTGAAGTCGAGCTAAAACCTTCATGTGTTTTTTAAAGGGTAAGTATAATCACAATACATCTTTGTAACCTGACTGTCTGTTTCTACTCTTCATGATAAATGGTTTTCAGATGAGGAATAACACATATTTGCAGCCAGTTGGCTTCTTCCAATAATTAATCAAGCAAATTACCCTGGAAGAAAACAGACGTTTGTGTCCGAGCTTTCTATGCTGCCCATGTACTTTTACAAAAGGGCGTAGAAAGCTTAAACCTTTCATTTGCACTCAGATTTGCTATGTTTTTATAGAAATCTTGAAATATGTCATACAAAATAGGTATTTGCATACACAGCCACAAAGATACATTCTCACTGTTGAATACAGGTGATGTCCAATTTGAGTTTAGGAATTCCCAGCACTCACATTACCAGGCCCTAACAAACACCTTGCCTCAACAGGAAAACCAAAAAAGACAGGAGGAGTCAGGAAAAGAGCAACAGCAAAAAAAAAAAAAAAAAAAGAAAATGAAATGAAAAAAATGATTTCTTTAAATGCAAACCAGACTCTCATATTGCCAGCTCTCTCAGGCACAGCACAGGATACTGGGGAAATAAAACCCACAGTATTAGCCTTCCCAACACTGCATATTAATCAGCATTTAATAAAAGGAAAATAAATTGCCCTCCACTCCAAATATTATGAGTGTGACGCTACCCTTGTTTTCGTTTTACTGTAGGTTTTTCCTGCAGAAATCTAAAATAAACATCTCTGGTGAAAGAAAGGGGAGGGAGGATGGAGTGGAGCAGAAATTTGAGGCATATGACTGGGGAGTTACTGTATAAATATAAAAAATTAAATAAACAGAGACTGATGAGAGGACATCCCCATGCCTGTATGGCACGAGCAGGTTAGAAACTAAGGTGGTTAGGACTCCAGGTTATAGTGTTCGAGGACACAAAATTTCCATGTTTGAGGCATAGCTTCCTTCCAAAGACCCTTTTTTCCACAAAGTTATTAAAACTAGTATGAAAATCACCTCTGAATATTCCTATGTTGGCTTTTATAATATTGTGTGAGAAATGTCTTAGTCACGCTAAGAGTTATTTTTTGATAATGGCACTGGAGAACATAAATTACTGGTTTATTTTTAGTAGCCACAAATGGGGCATGAATCAAAGCTCATATTTTTGCTATATTTGTATGAGTTAAATTGTAGCGTAATAGTAAATACATACCACACAAGCTAAGTTGCCAAGAAACCAAACAAAACATTAAAGTAATTAAACAGTTTAATTTATAGCTGTGCAACTGCTATTACATAGATCATTTTAAAATGACATTTTAAAAAGAGTGAGAAAAATGGCCATACAACATTTTTTGCTGAAAGTACAGCTGAACACATTGAAACTTGACCATATAAGATTAAAGATTTTTTCTTTTTAAACCGGGATTCAAACATCACTTCAGAGACACAGTGCACAGCAAAATTAAGCTGCAATGGATCATGGATAAAAACATAAAAACACCATCAGGAACCAGAATCTAAAACAGATTAAGTAAAGTTATCCATCCGTTTTCTGCCGCTTATCCGGAGTCGGGTTGCGGGAGCAGCTGCCTAAGCAGGGGAACCCAGACTTTCCTCTCCCTGGCCACATTCACCAGCTCATCCGGAGGGATCCTGAGGCATTCCCAGACCAGCTGAGAGATGTAGTCCATCCAGCGTGTCCTGGGTCTTCCTCATTTCAGCCGTTTGTATTTGCGATCTTGTTCTTTCGGTCACTACCCACAGCTCATGACCATAGTTGAAAGTAGGAACACAGATCGACCGGTTAATCGAGAGTTTTGCCTTTTGGCTCAGCTCCTTCTACACCACAACAGACCGATGCAGAGTCGCATCACTGCAGACGCCGCACCGATCCACCTTTCAATCTCCCGCTCCATCCTTCCCTCACTCGTGAACAAGACCCCAAGATACGTCAACCAAGTGGAGGAGTTGCTGCGAATCGCTCCAATGAGAGCTGAAGATCTCGGCCCGATGAAGCCAACCAATCCACATCATCTGCAAAGAGCAGAGACCCAATCCTGACGCCATCGAACTGGATCCCCTCAACACCTCGGCTGCGCCTAGAAATTCTGTCCATAAAAGTTATGAACAGAATCAGTGACAGAGGGCTGCCTTGGCGGAGTCCAACCCGGACTGGAAACGATTCTGAGTCATTGCCGGCAATGTGGACCAAGCTCTGAAACCGGTTGTACACGGACCGGACAGCTCATACAAGCGGGTCTAGCACTCCATACTCCTAGAGTACCCTTCACAAGAGTCCACTGTTCCACTGCCAGGACGAAAACCACACTGCTCCCCCTCAATCTAAGGTTTGACTATCCGACGGACCCTCCTCTCCAGCACCCCTGAATAGACCTTACCAGGGAGGCTGAGGACTGTGATCCCCCTGTAGTTGGAGCACACCCTCCGGTCCCCTTTTTGAAGAGGGGGACCATCACCCCAGTCTGCCTGTCGAGGGGAACTGTTCTGTATGTCCACGCGATGCTGCAGTTGTGTGTCAGCCAAGACAGCCCTACAGCATCTAGAGCCTTAAGGAACTCTGTGTGGACCTCATCCACCCCTTGGGGCCTTGCCGATACCCATCAGCTGCCTCTGGAGTCCCACAGGCTAAAAAGGCCCGATAGGGCTCTTTCTTCATCTTGATGGCATCCCTCACTGCCAGTGTCTACAAACGAGTTCGGGGGTTACTGCCACGACAGGCACCAAAGACCTTATGGCCACAGCTGCGGCTGGCTGCCTCGACAATAGAGGCACGGAACAGACTCCATTCGGACTCAATGTCCCCCGCCTCACCCGGGACATGGCTGAAGCTCTGCCGGAGATGGGAGATGAAACTCTTTCTGACAGGGGACTGTGCCAGACTTTCCCAGCAGACCCTCACAACACGCTTGGGTCTGCCGGGCCTGAACAGCATCCTCCCCCACCATCTGAGCCAACTCACCACCACATGTGATGAGTTAACAGCTCCGCCCCTCTCTTCACTCGAGTGTCCAGAACATGCGGCCGCAAGTCCGACGACACGACTACAAAGTCATATATATATATATATATATATACACACATTTTTGATATCCAATCCTCTTTATCTTGAAATAACAAGAAAGGCTGCTCTCAGCTTTCGTACCTCAGAAAGTTTGGATAATCATTGCTCAAAATCATGATGAACAAAAAAGTTTGACTTAATGGAAGCAAAATATAAAAAAAATGTGGGGTGGCTCCAAATTGTATTTTTAGGTAAAATGCATGTATTAAGGTAATTGTTTTGGAGTGCAAAAAAGAAAACAGTTCTCAAGGTCTCGTGGCAACACTCTTTGACGCAACCCCAACTTCAGCTTCAGCTTCAGCTTCCGTTTGTCCACTCACCTCTTGTGCCAAAACAAGGTGCCAACTGTCTGTGCAGCATTCACCATGAAGCCCATATACAGTGCAGACACACCACTGTTCATAGAATATTTCTGAGTGTGAACAAGTCCAGCCCTCGCTCATTTAGATGCCACGCTGCACACACGCTGACACACTGCAGCCTTTTTACCTGCAGGCTCAGCTCTCGCCCCAACCCTCAGCTCAAGTTACCTGTTTTCCTTTGCGTGAGTGTAAAGTGTATTCATATGCTCCTAAGAGGGCTGAGTTTGGAAGAAGGCCGCTTTCTCAGTGATAAAAATCACTTGGCACCTAGCGAGGAGCCAGCATCGCAGTGCGGGATGGCGCAGAATGGAAGGGCTCATCGACGAGCAAAGCAGCGCTGCACTGGCAAAGCCTCAGTGTACACAGGCAGGAGAGGAGGACAAGCCGCACATGGGCCTGAAGCAACATCAGGACTATGCTACTTAACCGCCAGGTTAATAGGTTTCATAACTTTATTTTCAGAAGGAAAAAGGGCAAACACTGGAAATAAATAGTAAAAAGTCCTTTAATAAGAAATAAAAAAGAGGGCATTTCAAAGTCGGATCAGTACAGTAGCAGCTACTGTTCAGGCCTCCCCTCATGCTTCCAACCTGGTACTATGCTACATTATTACTACATTTACCTCTGCACACAAATAATACATCTAATAAAAAAATAGGAGCAAAGTTTAAAAGGAAGTTTAATCTGTTTAATAAAAGAGTACTTTTAATTTAAATAAGTGCAGACTCAGAATTTCTATTGAACTGTTAAGAAAAGAAAGATTTTTATAAACAACATCAACAAAAATATTCTATTCCAACTTCTGTTGGAGCTGTGAAGATTTATTTGACATTTACTTTTAACTCGTAGAAAAAAATTTACAAACTTAATTGCTTGAGACAAGCAACAGCAAAAGCAGATCAGCCAATCACATGCGGCAGAGTATTTCAGAAACTACTGATCTGCTGAGATTTTCGCACACAACCATCTTTAGAGTTTACAGAGAATGGTCTGAAAAAGAGAAAATATCCAGTGAGAAGAAGTTGTCTGGATGAAAATGACATGTTGATGTCAGGGGTCAGAGGAGAATGGGCAGACTGGTTGGAGATGATAGAAAGGCAACATGAACTCAAATAACCACTAGTTCCAAACAAGGTATGTAGAAAACCATCTCGTCCAACCTTGAAGCAGCTACAGCAGCAGAAGACTACACTGGGTGCCACTCCTATCAGCTAAGAACAGGAAACTGAGGCTACAATTCACACAGACTCACCAAAACTGGACAATAAATTATGTAAAAATGTTGCCTGGTCTGATAAGTCTCCATTTCAGCAGCAGCATTCAGGTGGTAGGATCAGAATTTGGCATTAACAACATGAAAACATGGACCCATCTGGCCTTGTATTAACAGTTTGGGCTGCTAGTAATGGTGTAATGTATGGGGGATATTTTTTGGCACAATTTAGTCCTCGTAGTACCAATAAATCCTTTAAATGCCAGAGCCTACCTGAGTATTGTTTCTGACCATTGTGACCCCAGTGTCCCCACCTTCTGATGGCTACTTCCAGCAGGATAATGCATCATGTCACCAGGGTTGTGCAAATTCATGCTTCTCATGAACTCAAAATTCATTTAATTTAGTTTAAAAATAATCGTTCACGTTCATAGTTCATCATTTCAATTTTGAACTGGTTTAAAGTTCAGTTCATTTCAGTTGTTTTAAGTTAAAACTTAAATTTAAAGACTGAACTTGAGAAACCTGTAACTAACCAACTAACCTGCTGCTGGGAAGTCATACCCCTGAAGGCTGCAGGCAGTGTGATGTGGGACAGGAAGTGGCAGGGGCTCTTGCCCTTTCCCAATGGATATTTTTATGGTATGGACTTGCAGATATCTTCTCAAACTGGATATTTGGGTAAGTGCAGGAAGACATAACTTGCATAGAAATGTTATATTTTAACTTTCAGAATCTTCTGCAGACAGCACATAATTTCCCCCTAAGTATAAACACACAAAGTATCTCTCCTTTCACCTCCACTTGCCATTTCAGAGCGAGGTTGCACTGACATTGCCAAGGCACGTTGCTGGCTTGTTATGCTAGAGTGCACAATGCATGGTAACATAGTGTAGCAACACTGAAAGTGTAGGCAGTGATTGTTACAGGACCTCACATAATTCAAACAAGTTCACATTCAAGGTCTTTTTTTTTTTTTTTTTTTTTTTTTTACAAATGGGTTGTGGTCAGTTCAGCCTTCACAGAATAATGTAGTTTATGAATGAGTTCATGCACAACACTGCATGTCACAAAGCTCAGATCATCTCCACCTGCTTTTTTGAACATGACAATGAGTTCACTGGACTCCAACAGCCTCAACAGTCACCAGATCTCAATCCAGTAGAGCAGCTTTGGGATGTGGTGGAACGGGAGATTCTCATCATGGATGCAGCCGACAAATCTGCAACAACTGTGTGATGCTGTCATGTCAATATGGAGCAAAACCTCTGAGAAATGTTTCTAACACCTTGTTGAATCTATCCCATAAAGAATAAATTCAGTTCTGAAGGCAAAATGGGGTCCATCCTGTTCGCAAGGTTTATCTGATAAAGTTACCTATGAGTGTTTATTAGCAGCTACAAACTGACCCTAAGATAATTTCTTTACCTCACAGCTTCCAGTTAGCTGCTATGTGTCCCACAAAGACCGTTTTTAGTTTAAGACTTCTGTGTTGTCTTACGGGAAGTTGTCTAAGCTTCCTATAAGCGCATGTTACCCCAACAGACGTCAAAAGGTTTTAGCTTGTGTTTTCCCTGTGCATTAACACTATGTACAAATCAACTTATTAAAAAAGTGCCAGATCCAAGAAAACAGCAATAATTGCCAAAATAAAGATCTTTGATATGAAACAGTGCTGATATATATTTGGCTGACGCTTGGGGGGTAGGTATGTATATGAACAGTGGCACCCTTCTGGACCACATGCTTCCCCTTTCCCTGTTTGCTCGGTCTGCTGATGGCAGGCACTTTCTGCTCTGTTAGGAAACGCTTAGGCCTTGATTTCCTTATTAGACTGTATATAAATATGAGGCCCAACACAATGTCAAGTGAAGGCTAGTCGTGAAGGATTAACTGCAATAAACCAACATGTTCATTTTCTGGACACACAGAATCAGTGTGTAATGCCACCTAATGGCAGAAGTAAATTGAATACTTAAGGTCTCCATACATAGGTCTCCATATCTTCTCTGAAAGCCACCTACATCGTCCCTTGACCTGCCAAACCACACAGCTGAATGAGCCTATGAGACAGACAGAGTGTGTACTGTACGTATGGCCTTCTGGTCTTCCACCACTCACTCACCACAGTGGGCTGGTACTCAAGGAGGGGGTCCCAATGACAGGGGCACTAGTGTTACCTTTAGCTTCGGCCCATTTGCCATGACGGCCTTAAACGTTATTCTATCACATTTTAATTCAAATAGTTTTGTCTGCATCTGTGTCACTGCCTCGCTGTGATTCTGTTTCATTCTTTGTGAAAGTAAAACCTCTGTCTGCCTCTCTTTCCGTTGAGTGGCAATATTTGAATCCTCTGAAGGCTTTGCAATATCAGTTGCTTCCTGAAACAAACTGACACTTTCTCCGCCTTGTCTCCTTCTCCCAACCTGATGAGAAAGACGTCAGCGGGCATTCCTGCATTCCTGGCTGTAAGACGCTGCTTTAATAACAACCCCAGAGACAGAAATATGATCGCTCTCAGTATGTTCCTGTCTCTGTTTTGCCCAGTCGTCTTCTCAATCTCATCTATTTGTCTCCATTTTTTGTTTTCTTTCCCTCTTTGGTCTCACTCAAACCTCTGCAATTTTGTCCAGATATATAAAGACACATAATACAGTACGCACGCCTAGGTCACAGGCACTATAGGCAGTCTGGCACAGTGAGTGTACCTGGCATGCTCTTCTTCAACGGTCGCATCTACCCACCCTCGACACCCTTGAGTCAACATCCCCCATTACTTCCCAGTGACATCCGGTCTCCGTCCAGCACCCAGGGCCAAGTTTCTCCCATGGCTCCCCAGAACAGCACACCAGAATCGAGTATGGCTGATCCACGAGGCCGGGTCAGCAGAGGTAAGGAGGAAGTAACTGGAGATTTTTAATTATGAGCTTCAGTGGTGCGATGAGCAGCTCAGCTCATGGCTACAAGTTCAAGAGGGCTGAACAAACCAGGGTTTAGCTAGGTTCCTGAGTTTCACAGAGTAGGCTTTAAAGCAGCACTTGGCAAAGGTTTGATGTAAAAGTACAACAATCTTTTCCACCAAAAATCACAAATTGAGGCAGCTTAAGAAAAGAGCATGCCATCCTCTGTAATTAAGACCCTGTGGAATCACACACTATTTGTCTAGATTATGGGTATGGTCATTGGATCAAAATTTAATTGGCTCAGAGGAAATGCTGAACTGTGGCTGACCATTGAAAGTGTCCCATTCGTAGCAGCTCACCATGTGCTGTGACCAAAGTGAGCTAAAAACAACATTTTCACCATCTCCACCTTATTTCTTTTATTTATCTTAGGTTACAAGGTGTGGCATTTATCATTTCTCCCATTTAATTTCATGTTTTAAATAAAATCAATCAATAAGCAAAACACAATGTTCCAGTATGAGATCTTTTTTTTTTTTTTTTTTTTGGGTTTTTTCTGCTTTTCACTTCAAAAAATTTTGGTTCCAATTTCCCTTTCCACAACCAAACTCTTTCTTTAACTCCAAAAGGGG
>JBAFTA010000024.1:19494816-19504879 GCA_036919975.1 Melanotaenia parkinsoni
CCCCGTTCCTTTCCTTTTTTGAAGAAAAGCAAGCAAGAAGAAAAAAAAAAGGTTCCAGGGTGAGACTTTTTTTTTTTTTTTTTTTTTTTAGATTTGTTATGCTTTTAACTTAAAAACATGTTGATCTCAATTGCACTTGCCATAACCAAACTCTGTCTTTAACTCAAAGAGGTGACATTAGCGTCACATCTAACTGCATCTTCTTCTCCATATGCCTATTTCTTTTATTCCTTTGGTCTGAAATACATGCTAAGACATTTTGATGTCAAAAAATCAGTCAAAGCAGTTTCTGAAATGCTTGCACAGCAGGGGGGTTGCAGAGCAAAGAGGGGTCAGAGTTAAAAAAAAAAAAAAAAAGAAAACAAATAAAACATGTAGGATTTGACTTGGATACAATGCAAACACCAGGAAGAAATCTAGCTTTCAGATAACTGTAAGGTAAAACAGATTGGACATGGCTGTTGACTATTTATGGATAGGACCTTCGAGCCAAAGTCACAGCAACTGTATCTCATTGCCTCTTCACAACAATGGAAAATTTTCTTACATTTGGTGATTTATTGCAAGACTCAATTAAGACCCCATCAGACCTCACAGAATTTAAGAATTCAAATAAAATTTTGCAAGACATTCCTTGGTTTGAAGAGTACAGTAAAGATAATGAGAGGCTCCTGAGTCTCGGCTTCCATCTGAATCTTATTTGGAGCAAAGTTACGCCTCAAGGACACAATCACACAGAGATTTGCGAGATAAACTCTGCTCAGAGAAGCTCAGTTTGGAATTAAATGATCAGTAGGTTGGAAGACTTTGACAATGAGAAAGCTCATGAGAGGATGGGTCCAGATGTTGCAAATCAGGCCTGAAAATGGTACCACAGCTGCCCCAGTTTACATCACCGCACATACTATCTCATTTTAAAGTGTTCTTGTTCCAAAGACACATGCCCACCAGTGACGTAATTGTATTCAAATTGTTTTGGTTTGCAGTCTTTAGCACACCAAATGTTTATTACCTTAAATGGAAGGGAAATGTTAAAAGAAAACATGAGGACTAGTTTTAAAGTTGACTTGTCTTAAAGAGACTGTACAGATATGCGTTTATTAAGCTAGCAGTGGTGCTTAAAAAACTTACTTTTAATTAGCATTGGTCAGGGCTGGTAGAGGAAGAAATAATGCTTCCTGTTTGGAACACATTTCAGCATAAATACAATGAGCATGTTTACAAGTATACCTGACAGAAACACCCTAGAATTAAGCTCTCAAAGCCAAACTAACATACTCAGATAATGCAGTTGTGTATTCCTGACCTAGACTAAAACTGGCCTAGCCATGCTATAATTGTCAATCTGGACTTTCACTTCCTTGAAGAGAGAAAGAAACCAGCAACAACAGAGTCATCATAGGGCAGAGCCAATAACATGCAAACCATGGTTCAGATCTGAACCCAGAACCTGTCCCACAACGATCCGGACCTTGAGTATAAAATCTGATGGGGTGCTTTTATTTTAACTGGCGCAAATTTTATATTCTTCACGGTAGTGGTCAGGAAATACGCAGACCAACTGCATGTGTAATAAGCCCTCCCACGTGTTACACTCAGCCAATAAAATCTCCCAGCGGCCAATTTTGGGCTTGTTTTCCTGAGTGTAGTTGCTTATTTGGGCTTGTCCTGCTCCTGTTACGAAGCCCTCCTGATTCTTTCACAGTTGTCCACAATAAATCAAAAATCCACGGATGTGGAAGGACGAACATTAATGCAGCAGTCCTTTTTTTTTCATGAAGTAGTGTTAACAGCCATGTTTCCTCGGTTATTGCCGCCATCCCAACAGACACAACACTACCCACATGCGCACATGACTGCACTAACAGTGATATCCACCATATTGGATCAATGTTTAGTTTGCATGCACTTAAACAACCAGAGAACTGAAAACAAAAAACTATTACAGATGTCCATGAACGACATTGCATGTCCTGTAGTAACATGGTTATTCAATCCCAAACACATTACAAAAATTATAAAATAAGCTTTTAAGGAGAAGAATTTTGTATTAGAAGGAATGTTTAATTTTGCACATTCAGAATCACCACAGAGAAAAACATGGTAATCAAAGTACAACAGTAACACAGAACAGATCTTAATGCTCAAACATCAGAGGTTGTCAGCGTGGGTGTCTTGAGCTGTGGCAGCACAGTAACTGCAACACTCAGAGAGCTAATGAAGATTAAAATCATGAAGCATCTCATCCTAAAAACACATACATGTGTGAGCTTTACATGACAAATATCTGACTTGCATCCTAGATGGCTTGTCAACATGAGCCATGGCACTAGCATGTGTCTACCACTGGAAAAATAACAAATGATGCCAATTTAAAACTGTAGTTTAAGCTCTGTGCCTGTGGGAGGGCCTGCAGAATGGTACCTACCGCTGTGTGCCAACTTTATTTTCTGTCAGCAAACATAGCTATTCATGTCATTAAACTTTCCGATGTCTTCCTTTCGTTAAAAGTGGTCTCATAATCCGGATGGCTGTGGTTAAAGCAGGATGGAGGTCTGAGTGGAGGGCTGCTGCTGAAGTGAGCCAGCCAAAGCACAAAGATATCATCACCAATTCATTAAACGAACATCTCTGTGTTTCCAAACAGAGAGACCATGGATGAGAAATCCAATATTTCCTGCAGTACCAGAAACTGGATAAATGACGGACGTGAGAGGCCCTCATTAAAACCTAGAGAAACAGATGTGATGCTTTTCAAATAGTCACCACATTTTAAATTTAATGATGTCTTTTTAATTTTTATTTTTTACAACTTTTGAGCAAAGGCTGATTCAGTATTGCAAATAAAAAAAAAAATGCATAAATACATTTTATGGTGCACCTGGTATTAAACAATCATCTGGGCAAATTAAGTCTTTTCATTCATTCAAACAAAATGCAGAACTTCTGTAACTTCTGTGGTATGAAAAGCTTAAGAAACCGAATGTCTACCACTGATTGACAACCATATTTTGAACAGTTTATCAGTTGTTATTATTTTCAAACAGTAAGAGCTGATGCTTTTTCTTTACATTCAAACATCTGGTCACATTCAAACGCTTGCACTTGGGGAAACTTTTGACTTTAAATGCTAAACTCTGTCGGTGTTTCAGAGCACAAGTTGTATAGACAGATGTATCTGACCATTAAAGTGACACAACATATGTTTCCAACCTTTAAAACACTGTGTTTCTGAGGCGTTTTGATGACACATTGGCATTCATTATGCAATTCCTGGAGCTGTTGTTGCCCTGCAACATCCTGTGGGTGAGAAACTACACTTCATAACTTTTTTTCCCCCATCATAGAGCGTCATGTGACAGCTGTGTTTTGTTTTACAGCACATGCCAGCAACTAGATATCAACACACTTGTCGTTTTAGAAGGGAACCATGGCTGATTCTGCAAAGAAGCAGAAGAAGAGAAGAAAGAGGAGAGAAAGAAAGTGACAGTGCAAAAGGTAAATCAAGTGTTAACATTGGATGTACTTTTACTGGGTGGCGAGAGATCAGAGAAGAGACAGGGTGCAAGATGGATGCCAAATAAGGGGGTGTCAAAGTGAAAAAAGACTAAATTAGGTCATACAGCTTTAAAAGCATGTACTCTAGTATCACCTTGACAGTCAGAAATAAATAAATAAAATAGAGGACAGTAAGGTGCTGACACCAAACTTTTTATGTGATATTTACATACAAAAAAGTCAGAGCAGCTGTGAGGATTTTTCACCACATTTATAATTTTTTATCATGTTGCTATGACAATTCTGTCCTCTAATTGCTACTAAGTCCAAATAAAGCTAATTCAAAGGCTTAATGGAAGTTAAACGTGCTAAACACTGGTTGCTTTGTAATACTCAGTTGTGGAGTTTTTCATCAACTTTCTGCAAAGGAATTCAAGACAGATGAAAATATATAAAAGCCTTGATGCTCTGTGATTGCATACGAGGTGAGAAAGAGCTACTACTCTAAACATCTTCTAAATAGGCCTACTAACTATTAGCTTATTATCCTCAAAGTTGCAACTATTTTAGCAAAGCATCCTACTTTTATTACAGAACTGCATCTTCACTGTTTACAAGAACTTCCAGAACTTCTACTTTCGTTGCAGAGGAACAATAAAAACAAGAAAAACTGGATTAATTTTATGTAGAATGAAGGTGAATTACAACAGTCCGCAGTGTATTGCTAAGGTCTGGGGGTAGCATACCAACTGAAAAACCAAAGTTTCAGGAGTAACTGCAGTCAGTGGTCATACTGTAGAATAATTTTGTACAAAGCTGCAGAGATAGAGTTAAGAATCATAGCCACCAATCTCCTTACTAATCACTAACTTTTAAAATATTTAACCAGTAACAGCAGACAAATATATTTTACACCAGTACAGTCAAAGGTTTGGACTCATTTTCCTGTTAGATTTAATGGGAAAGTGTGTATAACCTTTTGACTGGTACTGTATATGCTGGTAGATCACCGTAGGCTATACTTGCCATGACAATTTTACGAATTCCACATGGCTGGAGAGTGATAGAAACAATTACTATACATAGTATGCATTTGGGAGTCCAGGTCAACAGTCTGCTCAGGTTGATACACATGAAATTTGCCTTCATGTGACATCAAATGATCCTTGTAAGCACATCGACTCATTGGAACCTTCATGCTACTAATTACAATCAATCATAACTGTAAAGACAAAGAGGGAGCCATAGAGGAAATAAAGCCATGCTGGCTAAGAAACAAGCTGTTTCTAATACAAAAGGTGGAAAAAACACAGGAGGAGGAATGGTTTTAGGCGTCTGCCCCCAACCTGCCTTCTGCACAATTCAATAAGCTCTAAAAATGTGCTGCGTTATAGTTGGACGCCCTGTGCTGCTCAGCGTTGCGTTTCGCTGTGTCAGAGCTTTTCTCTCTTAATCTCCTCTTGAATTGTGGGTGCTGCTTTCTGTCCAGGGAGGAAAGAGGGGAGTTTTCCAGTGGCACGAGCCACCCGCTGGCAACCACCGTTCCCCCTCCACCCCCAAAACCAGCCCCTTGTGCACACACACACATACATACACACAAGCTAAACCCAAACAACTGCTCAGCATTAAGGTGTGGATCTGTCATTAGTTAGCTTGGCCTGGCTGGGTGAGACCGTTGTTATTGTTAAAGTGAGGGCTGTTTGCACAAGCCATATCTTCGGAGGGAAATGGTACTCCTCTGTGGCTTTTTCGGCTCAGCCTGAGCGGATTGTGTTTCTTTTCACTTTTATAATGTCTCACATCGAGGTATGAGCAGCCCATGCACATATTTTAATCAGCAACAACTCAGGTTGCTGTGAGTTGTGTCCATAGACATGAAGTGATCCAGTCTGTTTGGAGAAAAGTGTCAGCTTAGACAGGAATATCTTGTTCAGGCCAGATTCGTGTCTTCTCTGGTAAATGCTTCTTATAAGCAGAAAGTAGCGAAGGAAAAGAAAAAAGCTTTTTTTAAAACACAGAAAGAAATTGAAACGTGGTATCAGGAGACAGTCAGCAGTGGTGAATGGTAGATGGAGTGCTCCTCCTCTGGACTTGCCTGGGTCGTTGCTAAGTGTTGTTTAAACAGCATGAAGAGTAGAATGACACTCGGTCAACAGACGATCAGATCAGAGTGGAAAAGACACACACAGGCTCAAGCCAGCTATTAATCACTCTGGACCTTTGAAGAATGACACTTAACACCTATCTGATGTCTGCAGGCTGTAAGAAATGAGATTCCTCTATAAGATTCTTTCCACTAATTTGGTATTTAAAGGCCTTTGAACATTTTTTTCCCTCTTTTGCATTTATTACAACACAATTTTTAGGTCCAAAGAGAATCACTTAAACCACACTGCCTCAGCGAAGCACTTCGCCTCTCCACATTTCAACAATCTTTAAAGCAGCTGTGTCAAACTCGTTTTAGTTCAGTGGCCACATACAGTGTATTTTGATCTCAAGTGGGCCAGACCGGTGTAACAGTATAAAGTCCACATTTTCCCTTTATTTCAAATGAGTACATTGTCAATATTTTACATTTAATGAATTATTCTTTTAGGAAACATTATGATTAATCTGAAATTTTGACTAAATTTGGCCTCAGTTTATTATCCTTAAAAAATAACAATGGATCACAAAATATTTAAGTATTTGGAACTGAAAAGCAAAGTATTCCATTAAATTAACTCCTCAAGCTAGTAGTTTCTACATTTCTACTTCTTTGTAGTAATCCTGACCACTTGAACTGACTCACCTCATAATACAAAGTAAAGTCAGAGTTATTAAGAAAGATTTATAATAAATAGCAAGTTACCACATCTTGTAAATGTTTTATGTTAAAATATTAAAAAATGTAACTTCACATTGACAAATTGAAAATTACAGTTACTGTTTTTAAAAATATTACAATTAATGTTATTTTCACATTTACCAAATTCATCCTACTGGCCAGACTGGACCCTCTGGTGAGCCGATTCTGGCCCAGGGGCCGTATGTTTGACACCCCTGTTTTAAAAGGTATTCTGGTTAATTAGTTTCACAGCTACAAAACACTAGGGGGAAATACAAGATGCATGTTAAAATAATATAACAATGAACACCTACTTTTTAATCTCTAATGTTGGAAAAATCCTCCATCATGTGACTCAGAAGCATTTTATATCTGCCTGTCCCAGTTTGCAACATCATAACTTAATGTTCTGATCAATGATCTGAACAAACAGTTTATGCAACGGTTTAGGCACTCCCCGTGACGAATGCAGCTCAAGGATATGTTGTTTATGTGGGAAACTTGGTGGTTTGTTGCAAACTGAGCTAAAGGGTAGTAGTCGTAAACAACATAAGTGAGTGTTTTTTAACAGTTTTCATCTGTGGTCAAGCTGGAGTGCAATATGTTTTGAACTAGAGTTGTCACAATATTATAATTGCTGTGCACCATTATGGTGGATAAAAGAAGCCATGATAAACAGTCTTCCCTTGTCCACAAAACAGGGCTCAATTAAATCTGTACAAGCATATAAGCTTGTATGCTTTATGATGACTACGCTACGAGAAAGTCAAAGAAAATTTACCAAAAGGAAAAAACAGTCATGACCCTTAGTAGTAATTCAGAGTTCATTAATCCCTCATGGCAACAATATATCTTGGTTAAACTGCTGAAAGTTAAATACATTAACACTAATATACATGACGACTTACTTAGCTGAACGGTCTGTATGCGGTTATACTTGTAAAAGTAATTAAATTAGCAATCTTCAATGCCAGAGCAATAAGAGGTTTTTTTCTGGTCTTCCCGCTTGGTTGACTCTGTGGAAAGCAGTTTGAATTTTATTTCTGATGGGGGAAAGAAGATTAAATTGTTCTATGGCTGTTTAACTCAAGTAATTCAATTAAAGTGCAGCCATGCATAAAACAAGCTACACCTTAAAATCAGAATTCATATACCTGCTCTTGCTTTAGCTGCTCCCACAGCTGTGACACCTCAGATTTTTAAAGCAGGCCCGATGGGACTTACCAAAGAAAAGCAGTCAAACTTTTAACAGTTGTCTCCCACTGTTTGCTCAGATTCTTTACGCTGTAGCTCCAAGTCAAGACGAGAAGTTTCCCAAAGCCTCACCCTGCACACACCAGACTCTGGACGTCCTCCTGCCACATAAAAGACCACAGAATCCTGCAATAGTTTGTAAACTAAATCCAAATCTCTCACTTTCAGTGTTTTTTGGTTTGAAACTTTCTTCAATAAAAATGAAAAGATTTTAGGAGGATCGTGAGACTTTTGGTCTCTTGAGCAGAATATATTTGTAAAAGATTCACATTTCTTATAAATATCTTACATAAACGATGTAGTTTTATTATAATTAATAGGAACAGTTGTCAAATCTACCGTTCCATGTGGAGGAGGAGGAGGTGTTTGTCTCCAGAGACCATATGTTGGTGTTAAATTGTTTTTAAGCTTTTATTTTTGACAGGCTGACATGTGGGAGTGGAGATCATGTGTGTTGTCACATTGTTAGTGTTAAGCTTGTTGTTAATGGGTGTACAAAAGCACTTTTATATGTACATCTCTACCAGGTGACAGCTGAACAGCTGCTCTGCACAGGTAAAATACAACGACGGGTTCAGCATAGTCCGTATGTTTTGTATAAAATTGTTCTGTGCACAAATTATCTTATAACAAGCACAATTCCTAAAAACAGAATGCTATCATTTGCAAATAAACCCATACTTTTTCCTCCAAAGAAAATAAACAACATATCAGACGTTTAAACTGTGGCATTTTACCATTTAATGTGAAATTATTAGTGTAGTTTGAATTTGATGGCAGCAGCACATCTCAAAAAGGTCAGAAGAGGATGATGTTTAGCTTCAGTGTCTCTTCTTTTAACAGCTGTGTGTAAACATCTGGAAAGTGAGCAGACCAGCTTCTAGAGTTTTAGAAGAGGAGGGCTGCCACATTTTTGTCTGATGCAGGATTTTAGCTGCCCAGTTCTAGGTTTTCAGTACTAGATTTTTAGTTTCATGATATAGCAAATGTTTTTTACTGGTGAAAAGTCTGGACTGCAGGCAGGCCAGTTCAGCACCCAGACTCTTCTCCAGTGGTTTGCAGTGATTTTTGAAAGTGTTCCTGAGCCAATGCTGTGATTTCCAGCGGAGGATTATGCCTGTTTTTAATGCAGTGCTGGTTGAGGGCCTGAAAATCATAAGCATCCAATTTTGACCATGGGCCTGGTACCCTGTGCACAGAGATTCCTCCTGATTCTCTGAATCTTCCATGATATTATACACTGTAAAAAGTGGGGTTTCAAAGTATTTGCAATTTTATGTTGAAGAACAATTTTTCTGAAAATGTTCCAGTTTTTTTATGTAGTTTGTTGTAGATTAGTGAACATCTATTTTCATACTTGAGAAGAAATTAACCTTTTATACCCATCATCTTAGTGACCTGTTGCCAGTTAATTTAATTAGTTGTCAAAGGCGTCTCCAGTTGTTTTTGATTCATGCAGATTACTTTTCTAGCCTGTTGTTACCCCTGTTCCAACTTTGATGTTTCTTGCTGCCATCAAATTGAAAAATGAGCTAATATTTTTCATGGAATTGTAAAAATGTCTCAGTTTCAACATCTGAGATGTTGTTTATGTTTTGTTTGGAATAAAATATGGGTTTAAGAGATTTGCCAATCATTGCATTCTGTTTTAATTTACATCTTACACAGCATCCCAGTTAGGGTTGTATTTCCAACATTAATTTATCCTCATACACTATGTGCTTGTTTGTAAAGAAATCAATCACTTGTGTGTGAAGTGAGTGACACGTTCTTTCAAAATCAGAGTGGAACTAATGTGTGTACCAAATGTGAGGTTATTGTAGCTGCTAGCTTAGAAATGCTACAGTAATACCCAGGAGAGGGAGAGATATGGAAGAGTTCAGTGGATTGCTAGCCCGGACATCCATTAGGTCCCCACTGTGCAAGTTGGGGACCTGATCAACCATTAATTCAGTTTAAAAATTATTAAATTCAATGTTGAAATGGAAGACTGACTAGTTAAAAATGAAATGATAATGTATATTATTTGCATCCTGTGGAATGTGATTTTGAGTTTGTATTGTGATTTATATTGCACAAGTAGTTAAAATATTACATGAGATGTGATCTATAGCATTGGGAACTATACTTCTGTTAAGTTAATGTGATGGGGGTGGGTTAAATAAGCTTAGGCTTCTCCCCACACCTTTTCAGACATTTATGGTTTGTTTTTTTGTTTATGTATTTTTTGTTTACTTATTTTATTTGCTTATTCATTATTCTATTTCCTATGTTTAAGATGTTTGAATAAAGTGTTTTTCATCATCATCATCATCATCATCATCACCACTATCACCCTGGCTCAGTCACCTTAGCGAGGGTGTACAATACTGCAAGACCTGGTACATTTAATGACTAATTATGCACCACAGCATGTAGGATTTGTCTTTCACTAATTATATTTTTTAGTGTTATATACATTAATATTGCATTATATATTTTTTT
>JBAFTA010000024.1:19505556-19517738 GCA_036919975.1 Melanotaenia parkinsoni
ATAGATAGATAGATAGATAGATAGATAGATAGATAGATAGATAGATAGATAGATAGATAGATAGATAGATAGATTGTCGGATAGCCTAATTAGTCACCTTTACTATGATGTGTAACTTGTCAATATTTAATCCTGTGAAATGAGCTACATGGCTAAACGAGAGGCTTATTCCCTCAAAAATTGTGCCAAAATTCCCTGCAATATTCTCATGTTTGCATTCAGTCATGTTTTGAGATTCCAGTGCAGAACAATAAAAAACAAGCCTTGTGAATATTGCCATTGATCTTTAGTATCCAACCAATCATGTCCTACAAATTGAGGCTTATGATGATTTTATCAGATATATTAATACAGCTACAGTGAGACTAATTTCAACACACCAGCCACTTTATCAGGTATACTAGCAGTACTGTACCTGGTAAAGTACCAAGCTGTTAGTACCAGGTTGGACCCCATCTCATCGTCTTGACCATGTCTTAATGCCTAAATGCATTGAGTTGCTGCCATGTGATTGGCTGACTAGACATTGATCAGGTGTCCCTAACACAGTGGTGAGTTATAGTCTGTTTAAAAGCAATGGCAGGTAAAAATACCTTCCTTGTGGATGAAACTGCCCACAGTTCACATTTTGTAACATCCAGTCACACAGCATTACATATTCTGTCATTCCTTAATAAGTTTAATACTTAATTTGTTACATTTAACATTCTTAGATTTTTAAATTTAAATGTCTTAAATTTCTTAAACCCTCAACATCTTTTGTAGATACATCTAAGAACAGGACACACCCTTGCCTTACAGCATGAACTTATCATAGATGGATCCAGTGCCGTAGCCAGTGTTCAAATGGCCAAAAACTATTGCTCTTTAAACTATTCTTACAGCCATGGTGATGCTGTTTATATTATGATAAACTGAGTGTACTTTCTCTTTTACAGGTCAGTGATATGACGGTTCCTGCCATATGACTGAAGAAAGTTTTTGTGACAACTCTGAAAGACATGACTGTATACTGTAGAATAAAAAGTAGGACCCAAATTTGGGCCAAAGTCAGTCCGGATCAGCTGGAGGAACACACTGCTGTGATTGGCGGTTAGATGTTAGTGGAAGGGTGAATCAGCTCTGCTGTCTGATTCAAACAACCTCAAGCCGTCCAGTTTTCCCTCTTCCACCTTCCTCTCCCTCCTTTCATGTACACATTCCAACTCTCCATCTTCTCCCTCCTGCTTATAGCTTCCCTTCTTTGCAAACTTCTATTTGGAGTATTTACTTTGTCAATAGCAACACCACGTTTTCCATTCCTCCACGCTGTGAGTCAGTGCCTTCAAGCCTGCGGTGCTCTACAAGCAAACACGGTTGCATTTGGTGGCTTTGTGTAACGGCACGAGCGACGTCCCCCGAGCCATTAAGGCAGAGCCAAACTGCTCCCTTCTATTTGTGTTCGGACTGAATATCTTAAATAAGCATGTCCCGTGTAAATAAACTCGCAGAGGAACGAAGGAGTTTGCGATGTTAGGGCTTTAGTGTTTTGGAACCACAGGCCTAATTGGTGAGGGCCAGAAAGAATTACTGAGCAACACTGCAACATTACAGCATCCCAGAGACAGTTGAGGTCTCTGTTGTAAACTAAAACACTGGCAAAAAAAAAGGAAAAAAAACAGCAGGATTTATATATGTTAAAAAATAATAAAGGTGTGTGTGTGTGGGAGGGGGGAGCTCAGGAGCTACAGAGCAGTTGGCAGAGTGAAATTAGCCCTACCTGACATCTGTGAGCTATTAAAAGCGACTTCAGGTAGCACATGTTGTCCACATTAGCCTGAACTGAGATTTACATTTCCACATCTCCACAAAGCATAATAAACAATCAAAGGGGGCGTGTGCAGGCGAGTTACCGTCGGCGACCACTGCAGGGTTGCGCACTGTGTTTGGCCACAGCGAGAGGACAAAGAGAGTGTGTGTTTGTGTGTGTGTGTGGATTGCTTAAAACTCAAAATCACTCAAAGATGATTAATACAGCTGTCAGCAGTGGAAAGAAAAGTACACTTTAACTACTGCGCTTAAATTTCAGGGAGGTTGAAATGTGTGTGTGTGTGTGTGTGTGTTTTAATTTCTTTAACTTTTCTATTATTGTTGACATAAAATAATAGTTTGCAGATATATATTAAAAAAATTTAACTGGGAAGCAGTTTATACATACTTATATGTAACATACTTTCAAAACAGTGCTTGGATTTCCTCCAATAAACTACAATTAACTAAACTCTTTTGCAAAATGATATGTATGAAGATTAGTTTCCTTTTTATCAGCTTAAAACCAGATTTAATATATGACATCAAGTTTCAGATGCGTCTGTAATTCTGCAAAGTGTAACAGGACTCTTTCAGCGTTCTTGGTTTTATGAAGAACATTTGCAGATGAAAAAAAAAAAGTGTAGAAGCTGAACAGTCAGCAAATGGGACAGAATCCACAATTCACTGGATTATTGCTCTGCTGGAAATGAGATGAGCGATACAAATCAGAAGCTGATGTTTGACAGCAACTGTTGCTCTGCAGCAGCCTGCAATCCCTCCTCTTCCTCATGCTGGTCCCTGCTAGAAGTTTACAGGGTTTCTTGACTGCTGTCTCCCCCTGTTGACCAGATGTTGCAACTGTGCATGGATTCAGTGAAGCTAAAGACACTTCCACATAATCCATATGTAAAAAAAAAAAAAAATGCTGGTATAGTTGCCAAATGCTCGTATTCCATAGATCAACTGGTAGTGTTTTTCACACTCTGCATCTGTTCATTGTACAATCTGTCCATTCGAGGCAATTAAAATATGCAAATTATAAATCTAAACTTCACATACTGCCTTTAAATAAAAGATATTGGAAAATGTAGCAGAATCAAACCGTACATAGACGCTGGTTGGCCGTCTGTGTGTCGATTAGGGAAATGTGTGTGTGCCTGTGTGTGTACGTGTGCGTGCGTGTGTTCTGAGCTGCTCATCAGAAGTAGAAAAAAAAGGGGGGGGGGTCAAATTAATTTACTCCTGCGTCACAGACTTTCAACCAATCAGATTCGGGCTTAAAATATCTTATAAAGACGCTTGCAAAACGTTTGTAGTTCAAAGCACATCAGCGTTCTGAGGATTGTACTCGAGGACCAAAAAAAGAGCTCATCTCCGTTTCATTCTGCAGAGTTGAAAACAACTCTTTCACAGCTGGCTTGTTTTTGTCATTGCATGTGCGGATCCGTTTGCACAAAACACACCAACCCAAGGAGTGTGTCAGAGGCTCGTGCGTAACGGCAAACGCTCTTCAAATCGGGTTAACGCACGTGCGTAACGGCAAACGCTCTCCAGGTCGGGTTAACGCACGGCACAGGAACAGCAGAAAATCTTTTTGGTTCACTTTTCTGGGTGATAATATTTTATCACCGCGCATACTGGCTCAGTAAATTCAGTTCAGAGGCTTTTTTTTCTCTCACACGAGAAAGCAGAATCGTCCCCCCCTCCTTTTCACGTGTAATTTGGCACCAATCCGTTTTTCGTATGAATCTCCTCGACCCCTACCTGAAGATGACGGAGGAACAAGACAAGTGTCTCTCTGATGCCCCGAGCCCGAGCATGTCCGAGGACTCAGCGGGCTCCCCGTGCCCGTCCGGTTCTGGTTCCGACACCGAGAACACTCGGCCTTCGGAAAACGGGCTGCTCAGCGCCAACGGACCCCTGGGTGACTTCAAGAAGGACGAGGATGATAAGTTTCCCGCCTGCATCCGCGAGGCTGTGTCCCAGGTGCTCAAGGGTTACGACTGGACCCTTGTGCCCATGCCGGTGCGCGTTAATGGATCTACTAAGAACAAGCCTCACGTTAAGAGACCGATGAACGCCTTCATGGTGTGGGCTCAGGCTGCTCGGAGAAAGCTGGCGGATCAGTACCCGCATCTTCACAACGCAGAGCTCAGCAAAACTCTTGGGAAGCTCTGGAGGTACGTGGGATGCGGTTATTCAGTTTTAACGCACCAATTTAGGATGTTAGTGTGATTTCTGTCTCTTTTCTTTTGGCTGACTTGCACTTATTACAGCTGCATGGGACAAAAACAGCAGTATGGTAGTTATTTGCTGAGTTAAAGCTTTTTATTGCTTTATAAAAACATATTTTCAGTAGATTATAGCAGGAAATTAATTATAATACGTTTTACGCACAGACTTCTGAATGAAGGGGAAAAGCGGCCGTTTGTGGAGGAGGCTGAAAGGCTTCGTGTGCAGCACAAGAAGGATCACCCAGACTACAAATACCAGCCCAGGCGGAGGAAGTCAGTGAAGAATGGACAGAGCGAGCCGGAGGATGGCAGCGAGCAGACACACATCTCCACCAACGCCATCTTCAAAGCTCTCCAGCAGGCGGACTCTCCGGCTTCTAGCATGGGAGAAGTTCACTCACCTGGTGAGCACTCAGGTGAGAAAAAAAATATATTTTTAGTCTGAGATTGGCGTAATATCTTGTTCTTTCTTCTTTGAGGTTAATTTATAGAAGAAAACACACAAAGCTTTATTGGTTTGGTGAATAAGTAAATCTTCATGATATATTCATTTTCATGTTCATTTTAACCTCCAGGCTCACAGGGGCCACCAACTCCTCCTACCACCCCAAAGACTGATGTCAGCTCAGGCAAAATGGACCTGAAGCGAGAGGTGGGTCTTCGCTCTCTGCCTGATGGCTCCACTGGACGCCAGCTCAACATCGACTTTCGTGACGTGGACATTGGCGAGCTGAGCAGTGATGTCATCTCCCACATTGAGACTTTCGACGTCAATGAGTTCGACCAGTACCTTCCCCCTAACGGCCACCCTGGTTCTACTAGTGGCCCTGGCAGCGTTACTCCGGTTAGCTACACCGGCAGCTACAGCATCAGCAGCACCGCCCCGCTCAGCCCGCAGGCGGGCGGAGGCCCAGCCTGGATGGCTAAAAGCCAGAGCCAGCAGGGACAGCAGCAGCACACTCTGACCACCCTGGGGGGTGGCGGGGGCTCAGAAGCAGCTCAGTCCCAGCACAGGACCCAGATCAAGACAGAGCAACTGAGCCCGAGCCACTACAGCGAGCAGCAGGGCTCCCCACAGCACGCCGCCTACAGCCCATTCAACCTGCAGCACTACAGCCCCTCCTCCTCCTACCCAGCCATCTCTAGGGCACAGCAGTACGACTACTCCGACCACCAGGGAGGAGGCACCGGCGCCTCCTACTACAGCCACGCGGGGGTGGGGCAGGGCTCAGGGCTGTACTCCACTTTCAGCTACATGAGCGGCCCCAGCCAGAGGCCCATGTACACACCCATAGCTGACAACACAGGGGTCCCCTCCATCCCACAGAGCAGCCCGCAACCCTGGGATCAGGCTCCGGTTTACACCCAGCTTACCAGACCCTGAGCAGACAAGGATTTGTACAGTCACACACACCCATCACACACACCCCAAAACACTTTAATACAGGGAGAGTTCTACCCCTGAATCAGACACTTGAATTCAAAGAGGAGAGCTGGACTTGTGATTGGCTCACATCGTGCCTTGCTATTGTATCATGATAGAAACATATATTTTTAGAGATGAAAAGACTTTAAAAAAATCCTCTGTGAGGACTTGATTGTTGATATTTCTGTAGGTACTGTGTATGTTTATTTTTGTTTATTTTCTTAATATGCTGGCAGTTTTTAACCGATTTTAATGGGGGGACGGGTGGGGAGGAGATTGGGAGAATTATTTTTACGTGTAGATTAAAAACAAAAAGACAAAAAATAAATAAAAAAAAAGGTTTATATTTAACCATTTGCGAAAGTACAGATTCTGGTTCCTTGTTTGACTTTGAACAAGAGATCCTGTTAACTTTTTGTGTCCTGCTCTTTTCATGTGCCGTTCAGCAAATATGTTTTTAATTTAAACTTTTTCGCTGTCAAAGTTCTGCGTCATGATCGTCAAGTTGCCGTTAGGCTGCACAGAAAGACAGACTCGGTCCTGACGACGAACCCCGCAGCCCCCGTTCCACCATCTGTGCCTTGGACTTTTACTTTTTTTTCTAAAACTCTTTATACATGTCTGCCTGCATGCTCGTGCTCGTGCACGTACGTGTAAAGGCCCACAGCTGAGATTATGCTTACCGTCCGACAGCTTGTGTTTGACAGCTACAGGAAGTCACCTTTAACCCCATGGGTGCCCCCCCCCCTGTCATTTCCCACCACGATGGTGTCCAATATGCTTCCCCTAGGTCAGATTCAGTTTAACGTTTTATTTATTTATTAGTGTTTAACTTTATTTCAAAGTAATTATTTGGCATACTATTCTTATAACTAATGAGTTGTCCTCTTTGCAACGTAGACAGCATAGAAATCGTTTCTTTTTTCTTTTTTTGCTGGGATTTACAATCCAGGAGGTACTTAGACAAAATGGTAAATGCTGTAATCGTCCTTTTTTTTGTTATTTATCTTATCTAAATGTCTATTTTAAGTATGTATTTGTCCTTTTTTTTTTTTTTTTTGAGAACTGTTTAAGAAAAACATATCCTGAGTTTGACTTTCAACTATGCCTGAAAGAACAGAAAGTTACATGGATTTAGAGTTTGTCTAAATGCCCATCCTTTCTGTTCTGCAGCCCGTTTCCTCTCAGTATCAAAGAGTCTGATGTTCCAGATTCTCTATTTTTCTCTTGAAATCCCTTCATGTAATTGTTCTGTCTTTAAAGAATCTTTTTGTATATGTATTTGCAATAAAAAAAAACCCCACAATTATAAAAAAAAAAAGAGGAAAGTCTTGTCATTTGTCCATCAGGATATTATTCAATATTACAGTCCAGAGAAACAGGTAATGCTTTAAATAGAAAAGAGTGTAAGGATTACTTTCAGTGAAAGGGTAGAGAGGGTAGAGAGCCGAGAATTAGCGGTGGTGTTTGTTTTCCATGAAACCTTTTTTGTTTTTTTTCCCCTTCATTTATTTTCTTCCTCTCCTCGTCTTGTAACAGCAGGAGGTTGTGAGGAGTCAGCCCCACTGCTATCTGTAACCTACCGAATCACGCTGTAAAACCATACAGACCAGAGGTTTTCACACTAAGAGGTGGGCCTCCCAAAAGGGGCACCAAACAGTTTGAGTGGAAACTCAAATAAGACTCATATCAGTCATTAAATTACTTATTCAGGGTGGATGACACAGAAAAGAGACGTTTTGGATACATTAAGACACAAAGATTTAGCAAAATAACCACAGAGACTATAATTCTACAAGGTAATGGAAAGTTAACACACTGAAACACAGTGACAGTCACTGTAGCAGACCCAGCCAGGCAAGAGTAAAGTGTACTGATGTTTCAACCTGTCTTTTATTAACATTATTCCATTTTCCTTCTTTTGTACAAATTTCTTTTGAACATCTTTCACTCAGAAACACTGTTAGAACTAAGAAGACATAAAATGAGAGAATAATAAAAAAAAAGAAAAATATAGAATAATTACTTCTTTACAATCAATTGAATAAGAAGGTTTTCTAAAACATTTTGAGCTGTTTCATAAAAAAACCTGTTTTATTTTGAATAAACAATGCAAAAAAAAACAAAACTTGATCCCACTTCTAGCTGGTTGCTTGCAAAGAGAAACCACACTAAGTTGTACACTGGTAAGTCACACCTGCTCTTCATTATAGTCTAATCAATAGTGCAGTTCCTGCTTTGTATGATTAACAAATTAAAAGCAAAGGATAAGGCAAAATGACTGTCAAAATAAAAGCACTCAGTTTCTGTCTTTCTGGGTCTTTTACTGTCCCTTTAAACAATCAGAGGTACATACAGCGAGTATAAACACACACAAAAGAATGAAATCAATAAAAATAAAACAACAAAACCTGCTTAACAACCAACAAAAAGCTCAAAACAGCTACTGAGATGTAAAACAGCCACAACTGTAAATAACACTCAAAACATCCACATGGGAATAAAAGATAGGGTTACATTTTCATGGCATATTCTTTTCCCTAGGTTTGTTTGAGGAGAATCCCAATTTTGAAAAGCCCTGAAACAGACTAAACATCTCTCCACGTGAGGGCAAATAAAAACAATTCATCCCAACACCCCACAAATCCTTCATTCATACACTATAATGTTTGGTAATGTAAAGTACATTGCTTCGTTGATGGCTGAAGTGTTCAACATCAGGCAGTGATTTATATTTAACTGTGATATGAAGCAATTAATGGACCTACAACCCCAATAAAAAAAAAAGAAAAAAAAAAGTTGTGTTAAATGTAAATAAAACAGAATGCAATGATTTTTCAAATCTTGTAAGTCCATGTTTAATTCCCAGTAGACCATAAGCACCATATTAGATGTTGAAACTGAGAAATTTACCATTTCATGCAAAATATTAACACATTTGATGTCAGTGACACATTCATAAAAACTGGAAGAGAGTGATGTTTACCACTGGGTACAATCACCTAATCTTTTGACAATCGTCTTAAATGTTTTAAGTGAGGAGACCAGCTGCTTGAGTTTTTGAAAAATAATGTCTCATTTTTGTGTGATGCAGGATTCTAGCTGCTCAAAAGACCTGGACCTTCACTGTTGGATTTTTTTTGGTCTGGACAGCAGGCAGGCCAGTGGCCAGTTCAGCACCCAGACTCTTCTCCTTTGAAGCCATGCTGTGGTGATGGATGCAGTATGTGGTTTAGATACGTCTTGCTGAAATATGCAAGGCCTTTCCTGAAAGAGACATCTGAATGGGAGCAGACGTTGCTCTAAAGTCTCTATGTACTTCCCAACATTGATGGAGCTTTTACAGATGTGTGAGCTGTCCAATCATTGGTACTAATACAACACCATACCATCAGAGATGCAGGGTGTTCAACTGTCCTGTTGTAACAAGCTGGGCTGTCAGTTTTTTGAGCAGTGCCACCTGAGGGTCTGAATGTTATGAGCATCCAGTTTTGACCTTTGGCCTCATCCCATGCACACAGAGATTCCTCTTGATACTCTGAATCCCTCATTGTAGATGGTGGATCTTCAAGGTCCCCACATTTTGTACATTGCGAAATATTTTTGATTTGTGAGAAATACCTCTCCAGTCTTTTGTTGCCCCTTTTTCAACATTTTTGAGTTGTTCAAAGAAGTTGGCAAAGCTCATTCAATGATAAAATGAGATATGCCAATGCAAATTCAGACTTCTACCTATCAAGAGCTATAGCAGTAACTCTTTATTTTGGTCATCTTTCATTTTCATATGCACATTTTTTGGATATTTATTGACTTTAGTTTAAGTCAATTTGATTTGTATGTTGCCAAGTTTCAATAAATAAATAAATAAAAACCCTTAGCTGTTTGTACAGATCAAGCCTAAAATATGATCAATTCAATCCAATTCACTGTAATCTAGTTCTAATCTAGTCCAACAAGATTCATTGTTTTGTCTCTCTTATAATAACTGCATTTAAGTCAATTTATTTACAAAAGAAAAAAAAAAAAAAAAAAACTGACTCAGGAAGAGACCACAAATGTGCTGAGATTCTTTCATAAATACAACACTATGTAGCTGCAGTTCATAGCAATAACCACTAGGTGACACATCTGAGCATTGGATACAAAACCGGTGGTAGAGTATGTTTTCCTTGTTCTGAACAAACTTCGACAAAACTGATTAAGGAATAAGCTCCAGTTCCCAGATCATGGAAAGGACTTCATCATCTACCTCGTATGACGTAGCATGTACAGTTTTGTTTCAAGCTAGCAACTACCACGCTGTTTGTTTTGGCATGTGCAATTTTCACACCTAATAGTTCAATAGATCCTGTAAGATTGGAGACAACCGCTCAATTTGAAGTTGCAACACTCAGCCGGTACAAGTTTGCTTCACATTGTGGTTAATCAAATTAACCAAACCCTTTGAATAATGTTTTTACCTCCTGAGGCTGCACTACACTGAAGAAGAAGAAAACAAATAATGAACAAGAACACTTACATATATTGATCAATGCAGGGCAGCTTGCATTGCCACATAAGTTATAGTCCATGTGCTACTTTTGGTTCAGCTGAAGCAAACCAAAGGAAAAGCCCAGACCAGAGTTTGGTTGCACGTTCACAGCTCTCCAAATGAACCAGATATTCAGAGCAAACAATCTATGGTTTAGTTAAGAAGGGCTGGTTTAAATGCACCCTTAGTCTATACGGCCATCTTTTAACAACAGTTCTAAGTCTAGTTTATTTGCTCCAAGCAGAGTGTTGGAAACAATCTTTACTGTCTGTAAAGGGACATTTAGGAGGTTTAACTCAAATCATACACCTTGCATCTAAAAGAAATCAGCAAATTGTGCCATCTGAAAGAGAATCACTGTGGCTAAGAAACATCTTCACAAATGCATAATTTGGATGTGTCAGTAATATTTAAACCATATACATCATATTCTGATCATTGCATACACACAGTCAGGTCTTGTCCCAGATTCATCCAAAAACTAATGTGATAAAGAACAGCCACTGCTTTGATGAAGTGTACCAATTAAATTCTGTGACAGCTGTAGACTTCAATAATACTGTAGTTACAACCCTTTTACAAGAAAGCAAATTACTACATTTGTTAAAAACTTTTCCACTAACTTTCAAAAGTCTTCATAAAGATGGTTCAATACTACAAAAACACGACACCCTCTGGGGTATATGCTATTTTGAGCTATATGAATAAAACTGATTTCACTTAGTGAATTGAAAATGCAGCATATCTTAGAACTGTGGAACCTTAAGCAGCTTTAAATGCCGCATAAAAAGCAAGAAAGGCTGCCATAAAACTCCAACTCCTATTTGAGCCACTGAAGATGTGAGTGGACACGAGCTGCTGCACAGTGGGCTCCTCCCCTCAGGTCCAGCTGGCATTAAACAAAGGTCAAGGAAGGGAAACACAGTGATGTCACAGTGTTGAGGGAGCAAACACCATGTTCCTATGATGTGAATTATGTGTTAGGCGACACAGAGTTTTTATATTTACCGGAGGCAGCTCTTGAACACTATTTATGGAAGGTTGAGGATGAATGGCTGAGTCAGATATGAAGCCAAGTCTCGCTTTGTAACATCGGATTGCTGTTGGACTGTGGCCTCTCAGCTCTATCGTTATGACACACAAATTAATATGATCATTTTCATTAATCACAACCACTGGATAAAGAAAGCCCATTTTGGGTAACTTTGGCCACTTTATTGATGCATGGAAGAAAGGAAAAAGGAAAGTTTTGCTTCTGTTTAAAGGCCAGATAGAGCACACGGTCTGAAAGTACACAGAAAAAGTACCAAACTTCCTGAGAACAACATGTTCCACTTAGAAAAGGGACAGTTCATGTTTCATGATTATAGCAAGACATTATGTGTACTGAGCCCTGGCTTCAATGTTGTCATGTTTCACCTTAACCAGGTAGATTAGGTGCCAGAAAAAGGAAAAAGAAAAAGGAAACAGAAATCGTAAATGAAGACAAAAGTGGAGTTTAAAACTAAATAAAATAATTGGGATGGGACATAAATACAGAACTCGTGTGGTTATTCAAGTACAGACACAAAACCAGAAAGTGGTGGAAAAGGAATCATTAACTGGAGTTTCATGAAAGTTGTTAGCTGTTGAGAGAGTGTGGTAGCATTATCCGCTGATACGGTATGCATCCCTTATGTCAGTCTATCAATCAAACTTTATTTATAAAGCACTTTTCATGCTGAAGGCAAAACAAAGTTCTTTACATGAAAAAAAAAATCATGCATATCAAAAATAAAACAATCCTTTACACACATAAAAATAGATTACATAACAATAAATAAAAAACACTCGAAGTCACAGAGTCGCACGCACACACTTGTACACACACACACAAAGCCGCCATGGCAACCACCCTAAAGAGGGCAGACCGGAACCCACACCACAGCCATAAGGCTGCAGTGCTGGGCCCCCAGCGTGGAGGATCCCCATGACGAAAACACGAGTGAAAACAAAGATTAACAAACCTTAAGAAACAGTAAGAACAACTAAGAATGAATGAATGAATGAATGAATGAATGAATGAATGAATAAAAAAATAAATAGAAAAAAGTAATATTGTTGAGTAAAATGAAAATAAAATAATTCATCCATCCATCCATCCATCCATCCATCCATCCATCCATCCATCCATCCATCCATCCATCCATCCATCCATCCA
>JBAFTA010000024.1:19526062-19541473 GCA_036919975.1 Melanotaenia parkinsoni
TTATTATTATTATTATTATTATTATTATTATTATTATTATTATTATTATTATTATTATTATTATTATTATAAACTATGTTCAGCTTTTAAACTCTATCAAAGAAAATATCACATGTTGGAACTCCCTGCCCATATCATTAATGGAGTGAGTTACCATGATTAAAATGATGGTTTTACCAAAAATAAACAATCTCTTCTCCATGATACCCAGAACACTATCCCCTATGTGGTTTAAGTCATTAGACTTTTACATATCAAAATTTCTTTGAAAGAACAAACCACCACGTATTAGCTTAAAAAATTACAGAAAACTAGAAATACAGGAGAACTAGATCTACCCAACTTTCGTTTGTATTTCTTAGTCAGTAGGTTACAGTATATCTAAAAATGGTGCAAATCGTAATCATCATCAAATTTAGAACAACCACTTTGTGAGAATCTGAAAATTACAAACTTGCCATCTATTAGCCAAAATATTAATCAGCATAATGTTCAAAAGCATTAATATTAGCTCCTCTCTGACAGCCTGGTGGGAATTCTTTAAAACAACAAAGTCTTCACTCTTATCATCTAAGTGTACGCCCATCTGGAACAATCCTGACAACCTGCAAAACAAAAAAAAGCTGAACTTTACTCAATAAAGCAACCAATGAAAGTTCTTGGAGGATGTAATTGTAAACAAAATCTTTATATCATTTTATATAATCACTGCACAATATGGAATCAGCAGCAAGAAACTTTTAGAATATCAACTTAAGTTTATAAGAAGTGAAGAAATATGATCTGAATGAAAAGGCGATTTACAACTTCCGATCAGGGTAGCAGAGTTTCTTAACTTCAGCACCCTCAAATTACTTAAAACTTATTCAGATTAATGTCCAAAATAGATAAGACACTCTCTCTATCAACTTTGAAATGAGAATCAGGCTTATCTATCAACTTTAGTCAAAACATCTGGTTACAAATATGTTTGGTCTCATGGGTCCTGGGGCCCATATTGAAATGGAATGAAATGATATTTAAATGAAAATTAAAAGTGATCTTTCTATCATTGCCCTTTAAGTCGGTCAGTCCCTAAACCTTGTTCTTTTAAATTTCATTGCAGTTCTCTCTTTTATTCCAGCATTACAACATCAAACTTATTTAATTTCTTGTGCTCTCATTCACAGCAACCAGTTATTATTCTGGGAGTGACATCCTGGAGAAAGTGTGGACGTTTCTTTTTTTTTTTTTTTACGTATTACAAAGATCCAGAAAATTTTACTCCTCATGTTGAAGCTGCTAGAGTTAATAAAAATTATTTTGTTCCCGCTAGTCCTCCTCTTCTTGTTCTCTGACAGCCTTTTGTGGAAAAGTCTCTACAGATGATACAGTGACCATTACTTTATTAATTCCATCCTGTGGGCTCTGTAGAATGCCAATGACTCCTATTCAGAATGCACATAAAGCCTCTGGCATTTTGGCTCATCTCCCATATAACATTAAACTGTACTTCAAAATCTTGCAAGGTAGGGACCAAGTGTGTCTATTCTTTAGAAGATGATGAGATACACTGTATATCTAGAAACCTGTTAGCTGTTACAGATACATGTCTGGATACACATATTGGATTAGGTAAGCCAGGATTGAAAGACTTTTCAAACAATACAATTACGTGTGATGGGTTGATATAATATAGGCATACTCCACCCCACCCCCATAACTACATTTTGTACTTTCTTACGATGGGGTAATTCATAAGGTGATTTCATTTTAAAAGAGGTAAAAATTTTAAAAAACAGTAACAAGGTTTTCAATAAATAGTAAAACAAAATAATTCATTTAAGAGTTAAATAGTATTTAAAAATCTGTTAATCTCATATTTTGTTTATAAGGATTTTGTCATTTTGTTCAATGTAATCCATTATGCACGGGTGAGCAGCTAAAAAGCCTTCAATCCTGTTGCTCTGGGATCAAATGGTTGACCTACCACTAGGGGGAATTGCAAGGCTGTTTCCTCATTGCAATAAACCCACCGCATGAGGGAAGCAGTATTAATCACTCTTGTGATTCTTTCTACCCTAATTCAGGAAATGGTGTCTTCATGGTAATTACATTGTTTAAACATATTATACTGTAGCTTGTTTCATGTTAGTTTGATGAAGTCAAATTCAGTTTTATATTGTTTTGAGGCGTAAGTGCTTTACCTCGACACGTGCCTTTGCCTCAAGAAATATAGCAGTAGCCTACGTTTTTTTTGTTCACAACTTTATTTGTAGTTTTTATACAACATATCTTGTTTTTACAATATCCTCTTCCGTTGATTGTCATGGCAGAATAACAGCAATGTATGTTGGTTCAATATTGTTTACTTGTACAGCGATTGCAATAAACCCACCGCATGAGGGAAGCAATGTTAATCATTCTCATGATTCTTTCTACCCTAAATCAGGGGTATAACATACGCACCACTTGATGCAGGCTGACACAATACTCTGAATTTTTTTAAACACATTAATTTTCACTTGCTAAAAAAAATATATGGTTCTAGTTAACTACTCTGAAATAGATATATGCACTCAAAGACTATGGAGTCCCAGGTATTTTTGTTTCTTCATAGCATGTAATACTGTATTTCACCATTTTCATTAATATCTTTCTCTGTGGTTCTAATGTGTGTATTGTGTCATAAAAGCAGTCATTCTCAAATACACTCTTGGGTGCTAAATGTCTGGTAATACATCAGGCAATACATCTTTTAATTACCTTTCACATCTTTGAGTTGTGGCCATGTTGTACTTTCAAAAACATCTTTTGAATCTGTGTGTTCATCTTGTTGCATCAGGATTGTTGTTTTTACCAATTATAATAGATTTAGCTTTTATTCACACCTAACAGTCTATTAGACTTGATTTAAGTGGGGTTTGCAACATTCAACTGGTACAAGTTTGCTTTTATACTACACTTAGTCATACAAACCAAAATTTTGAACAAAAAATATTCCCCTCCCCGCCTGAGGTGGCACTGCATCAAGAATAACTGAAAGAGAAAACACACACAAACAAGAAAACTGGCTCGTCTATTGGTTAATGCTGAGCAACTTCTGTTTCTGCCAGTGTGCCTGAATGAGCTCGTTGGACAATAATTTATGAACTCGCTCATATTTTGGGTGAACGTGAACTGAGCGTACTGCATTTCTGCATGATGAACTTTCCCAAAAGTGGTTTCTACCACATACGTAAGTTGTAGACCACTTCTGCATTTTTTCAGTTAGACAAGAGTTCTCTTCTTTGATAAGCATCAGTGTTCTGTTGCATCTTAAACTCTGCCCAAACAAACCTGATTTTCTGCGCAAACTAACTGAATTCAATTCAGAAGAGCTGGTGTGAAAGCTCCCTTAGTCAGGTTAAATAGAATCAGGCTTCGATGAGATGTTGGTACATTTTATTCGATCTAAGAGTCTGTATAACAGTGTCATCATATCTTTAATGTTTAAATCAGCTTGTTTTATATTTCCAATCCAAGTACAGATTTTACTTTCAATAGGCGTTTACTCCTGTCGCCTAAATGTGACCCAGGCAGTTATACAAGTGACTAAAACGAAGTGCTTAATCTTGCAATGAAAAATTAAGAAACAACTAAGAGTGAACTCAAGATGCCAAAAGCATCTATGAGTTTTCCCAAGCTTGAAGCTCCTTTCCAGACAGCTGTTTCTCTGAACAAGTGAAACTTCGAATGAAAGTGGCAGGCAGTGTTAATGTGAGCCTCTTTCCTAAGCAGGGAAAAAAAGAAAACACAAAAAACAAAGCAATTGATATTCTAAACCAATTCCTCTTACAAAAATCGGCCCCCGCCTGAACCCATGTGTGGCCTTTTCAAATGCTAAATACAACACAATGACTAAACCGGGGTTAGAAACCAAGATCCCTACACAAAAACTTAGCAAGAAAGGAAAAACCATGCAAAAAAGTAAAAAGTAAAGAAAAAAGTAGGGAGAGAGAAGATGCTGGCCCACAATAGTGAAAAATGTGTGTGCGTGCGTGTGCGCTCATGTATGTGTGAAAAAGGAACAAATAAATAAATGCAGCAGAAAAAAGAGCATGTTCTTGACAAAGCGTTGTAGTTGTTAGTTGTGTTCGCATTCCTGCTCACCACGGGCAACATGCCCTAATAAAACAATGACTTTAATTGCGTGTCTGCTGCCATCCAGAAACATGGGAAAATGAAAAACACAACTTGGCCACTGCTCTGAAAATCAACTCATTATTAAAAACAATGGAGAGCTGCATTGTTTTTGTTAATTTAGCTTTAGGGCAAAAAATATGCAGAGTAAGAGTTGGCTTTACTGCACTCCGGGGCAGCTTTTACAGCATGCCTCCAACCTACTGTAGTTGAAACCTGCCAGTACATACTTGCTGATAGTTATGAGCCCACAAATATATAAAAATATATGCACTTATTCATTTACTTTCTTTTGTGTCTGTGTTTCTGTGTGACTGATTATGTTTGCTCTCTCCCCATTTCTTTTCATTTTGGACATGATCCAAGCTTTTTTTATGTGTGTGTGCTTTTGTGTATGTGCATGGTAGCTGACCTCTCTTAAAAATAATTTCTGACCCTACTGAAAAACCACTTCTGATCACATGGGAAACTGTATCTGTATCAATATAGAAAAAGTAGCCTGGAAGTTTTTACAACATTTAGCTCCAGTTCTGGCTCCAGCCAGAGCACAGGGTACCCGGTCGCCATGGAGATGGGCATCTGTGCTCTGAAAGTGGAAAGCAGCAATGCAATCAAAGTTAATGTAGTGAGAGTTTAATTGTATTTACTGTGACCAGGCAACGTGATATATAAAAAAAAAAAACAAAAAAAAAAAACGGCTGAACTCTTCACCAGTTTGTGTGCTTACGAGAGAGTATAAACATCTTATTTATAACATATAAAAACTATAACATTTTATTTATTTTATTTGTGTATGATGCGTTTTCACTGCAGAAATCATATATACTGTATAGCTCAGCTAAGTGAACATTAAGTTGATCAAATATTTTTAGGAACACGTGGTGGTGAAATACATGGACATACTGATGAGGCACAATTTAAGGTGCATCTATGTGGAGGGCAGACAAAGCAAAAGGTGATTGATCTATTTTTTAGCCTTAAGGCCCATTGCTTGATGCAGAAGACCGATATGCAGACCGATAGACAGTTTTGTCTGTCTTCATTGGTCACGTGCATAATTTAGTCGGTTTTCAGAGAGCTATCTGTCACTTGACACAGAAGACGGAGCAATACCACTGGAAATCGTGAGGGCAGTGGTTAACAGAATAGCTGACAGTAACAGAAACAAACCAGGGAAGAAGAAGAGAATCAGGAAGGAAAGAAAAAAAGAATGAAGACAATGATAACTGTAAAAATTGTCAGGACGGTGACGTATGAAAGCGTTTGAAATGATCTTCTTGTTTGCAGAGGCTTTTGTTGATCGATTTTTTTTTATTTTTCCTGTTGTCATTTTAGGGTAAAATCATAGCTGCTTAACTTTTTCAGATTTGATCATTTGTTTCTATTTATGAGACCTCTGCTTGAAAATTGCCTAATAATAATAAAATTAGTTTAGTATTGTTACCACAAGGTCTATTTAAACACTTTTGGAATCATAGTAAAGGGAACGGTTATGAGATTAGTTAAGAACAGACAGTTCAGATGAGGTTTCCAAAATGGCCAGCTTGGCAAAGAGCCGGCCCAAGTCATAAACAAACTAAGCAGCTGCTTGAGGCCCCAGATACACTTGAAATGTTAAGTTTGCTTGTTTTAAAAATGAAATATAATACAACATACAATAATTACAAAAATGTAATTGAATTATTCAAATAAAAATGGTAATACAGAAAAGGAACTTGAAAACTTGATTTTGTACTATTTTTGTCATGGTTGCACGTTAACTATGCAAATTATGTTGGTCTAATCAATGTGTCTCAGAGGCTACTGCCTATGTCATCTTAAATATCTCTGTCTGTCGTCTCATGCACATAGTTTTTTGTGCTTAGAGACTTTGAGTTTCACTAATGTAAGAAGTGAAGGAAAAGGCATCTACTGTTTTAAGCCTTCATGTAGTTGAGGATTGCATGTTTTGCGCAAATTAAACAGGTTTAATTATTTACTCCAAATGGATCCTGTCTGCTTATAATTTCTCTCACTATAAAACACAAGTTCATTTTGCAACTCATACATCATTTTGTGGTAGGGCTGACTAACAAGTTCCTTTTAGTGGCCCCATTTAACGTGCAATTGATGTAGGCATGTGTAGTTTTAGGAAGTGATGCAGAAATAACATGGTTTTGAAGCAGAAATTGAAACAGAATGCGTCTTTTACACATTACTCAGGCTATAGCATCATGTGTGGAGCTGAACAGCAACGGCGTGATGTATGATGTGCATGGGAACACATAGAGGTGTTGTAGCAACCCCACAAACCTCCTTATACATCTGAGAGTCGACCGCAACACAGTATACAATTAAATTATGAGCAAGAGGAGGAAATTAGCGGGACAGGTGCTGCAAGGGTGAGGCACGTGCTTTGGAAGTGATTTTCCAAACACATAAATTTCTGTACAAAGTATCAGTATTGAATCAGTATTACCAATATTGGCTTGTATTTTACTTGGTGCATTACTGTGCAGCACACAGCTTCAGAGAGCCCTCTTCCTCCTCTAAAGACGGTCCATGCTGGATAGCTTCCAGCAGGGAAATCTTGATAATTCTACAAAGCAGCAACCTGCAGGATATTTATATTTTGTTCTTTCTAGTACATTTTTTTCTAGATGAAAGTGAGGTTGTCACAAATGGTTTGAGAGAGAGCGTGTGTGGGTGTGCGTGTGCGGGTGAGTCATTCAACCTCAGGTAAGTAACTATAACAAGTAGCTAAATTGCCTTAATCTATAACTGAAGGTGCATAACTGCTTACAGGAGTATTAATAACATGATAAATATCCTGTTATGGTACAATTAGAAAGAAAAAAAAAACCTGCAATTGTTCACTAGTTAACTCAGGATATTCAAGCAATTAATTGCAAAGAAATAATTTGAATGATTTATAGGTCTACTTTATATATTAAAAAGTGCAAAATTAGACCAGACAATATTTCTGAATTTGCTACCCCGATAAGGTTAAAAGCCAAAGCCACAGTGATTAATGATTTAAGCTGATTACATATACAGCAAATGAATGGCTGTGTTACATTTACAGTAATACAGTAAAACAATAATAGTTAGGCACCAGGGATGTTGTGGTGGTCAGAGGGGCCCCAAATCAAATTCTGCATATTACCCTATAAAGGCATGGTCCAGCCCTGGTTTTGGAACCATTTATAGACTGTTTAAACTCTTTTGTTTGTTAGGTTTACTGAATGTTTACATCCAATTTATAGCAGAAATACATTTTTACAGGACAAACTGGAGATTTTACTAGTTGCTCATAAACATTTCCATCTTTCTAAGTCCTCTGCTGTCTTTTATCAGCAGACTCTTACTCCCTCCATCTGTCTCTGTCAGCTGTCTCTTCCTCTGTCTGTTGTTCAGGTTTCGATACTCCCACTAACCATTTCCCTTTCCAGTCACAGCTCCTCAAAAAACACCCACTCACCTCACCAATCCACTAACCCAATGTGTGAACCATCCTTCCTGCCAATGAACACACACACACACAGACAGAAAACCACCTTACACACATATACAGAGCCACCACATGAAACACCCGCTGTGTGTTAATAGACAGGCAGAGCTTTGGATAGTGATGTTGTGTATCCATCATGGGGAGGAGGGGGTTATCTTACGGCTGAGCAGGGAGGTTCGACATGATGCAGCCAGATGTAAAGGAGGAGATAAAAAAAAAGAGTTGCCCGTCTTTGCTGTTCTGAGAACTATGGTACACTTTAATGCATGGAGGTGGAGAGAAGAGGAGAAGCAAATAGAAAGATGGAGAAGCAGGCATACTACAACAGCAATTTTTTGGGGACAAGTACTAACTTTGAGCAGTATCTGGCAGCACTCAGGACTTCACTGTCTCACACACACAAACCTCACAGCTTCATCTCAACCCCAGTCCTCCAGAGAGGGGGCTTACCACTAATCACAGTGTTTTGATTTACAGCAGTGGATCACCCTGAGGAGCTCACACTCTTCTTCTCTGAATGGCTGAACACATGTCAGCGAAGACTTAAGTGGGAGCATAGCCAGGTCATGTGCAACAGATATTCCAAGATGGTATAAAAGAAACTTGCTGCTAATATCAGAGAGTACACCTTCTTTTCCTCAGTTCACCATTCATACTCTAGGCTAGATTATTTTTTGGTTAGCAGCTCTTTGGTGAGTGAGATTTAAGAGACACAGATTCACCCTATCACTATCAGCAACCATGCACCAGTTTCCTTCACTTTGAGGAACACAAGAATCACACCATCAGCTAAAAGCTGGAGATTTTATACAGCGTTGTTGTCCCGACTTTATCAGCTACTTCACAAAAGAATGGGCTATATACTTAGAAAACAATGACAAACCAGAAGTCTCAGCATGTGTTCTGTGGGAAGCAGGGAAGGCGGTAATGCGAGGCAAAATTATCTCTTTTGCATCACATAAAAAATGAAAGAAAACTAAAAAATATTAGAATTAGAAATAAGAATTAAATCATTAGAGGACGCCTACAGTGCTTCACCAAATGAACCAACGATGACCCAAATAAGGAAGGCTAGACTTGAATTAAATGAAATAAGTAACAAGAGAACAGAATCTCTACTGCAAAGATTACGCTTGGAGACATTTGAACATAGTAATAAATCTGGAAGATTCTTAGCTAATCAGTTGAAAATAAAAAAAGAAAAATCTACCATATCAGCTGTTAAAGATTCAGTAGGTAATTTTACACATTAACCAGATGCAATAAACAACATCTTTAGAGATTTCTATAAAACTCTGTATACATCACACTTAGATCCATCAGACAACGATATTCATAATTTTCTTAACAATATCTTCCAGGTTTACAGCAGGAACAAGTCACTGACCTTAAAATAATCATTAAAGCATTAGCTGGAAGGTTAGAGAAAGTAATTCCTCTCATTATACACCCTGATCAAACAGGCTTTATAAAGGGCAGATTCCTCCTCTGTTAACATGCGGAGACTATTAATATAATAGATTATTCTACCATCAACAACCTGGAAACAATAATAGTTTCTTTAGATGCAGAGAAAGCTTTTGATCATGTTAACTGGAAATATTTACTAGCTACATTAAACAGATTCGGCTTTGGACCATCTTTCAGTAACTGGATTAAAATCTTATACAGTTCTCCTAATGCGAGTGTCAGAACAAATGATCAAACCTCTTCAAGTTTTAACTTACAAAGGGGCACCAGACAAGGTTGTTCACTATCCCCCTCACTTTTTGCTAAATTTATTGAACTGCTAGCCGCTGCAATTAGACAAAATCAGGCTATTAAAGGCACTCAGTCCAAAAATATAATTCATAAAATCTGCCTTTATGCTGATGATGTTTTACTATTCCTCCAGAACTCACAACCCTCTCTATCTGAAACAATCTCACTAATTAATAATTCTCTTCGTTCTCGGATTACTCCATTAACTGGTGTAAGAGTACAGTTCTACCCTTCAGCTGTAGCTTTCAGAATCTACCCAACATCACCTTACAATCAGGTAACATTAGATACCTGGGGGTAAATATTCTCTCCAGGCCCTCAGAACTAACTAAACTTAATCACATTCACCTTCTTAAGACTATAGAAGATGATCTAACATGCTGGAAATCTCTACCCATTTCATTCATGCGGAGAGTTGCCACTATAAAAATGATGGTTCTACCCAACATCAACTATTTGTTTTCTATGATTCCTATGAAATCCCCCTCCACCTGGTTAAATCACTAGAATCACACATCTCCCAATTTCTCTGGAAAAATAAACCTCCCAGTTTAAAAACTTTACAGAAGCCGAAAGACAGGGGAGGATTAAACCGGCCAGACTTTTAACATTACTTGCCATATGTCCTAAAAAGGGCTCAAACCTAGTCCACTAGATGACCTGTGGATAGACATAGAACAAACAGTTTGTGACAATTTGGAAATTTTCAATCTTCTTTTTTTCAGCTTAAGTATAAAAAAGCTAAAGTGCTTCAAAAGTGTCAACATCAGCAGTGGGGGGGATTAGGGCTCATGGGGGGTGGAGTCTGCTCTTCTCCTCGATCTCTCCCCTCCCACTGGGGGCTCCTACGGGGTGGGTGGGAGCGCTGTACCTTGGGCCCAACCAGGATATGTGTGTGCAACCTGGGGCTCTCTGGTCCCCTTGTGTGGTGCCGTGGGCTGCAGAGGGTGGGTGAGCGTCCGGGGCACTGGTGCGTTGGGCTCTTGGCCGGACCAGGGCTTTGCCCTTCTGCCCTTGGGTGGTCCTGGGAGGCGGGGGTGCCTACAGCGGTCAGCTGAGGATGTGGCAGCCTAGGAGAGAAATCTCTCTCCCGGTTGTGCCCCTCCCCGAGCCCCTTTCCTCCCCCGCCACCCCACATCATACACACCACACATAGGGCTCTGTGGGGCGGGTAGAGTTGGTGGGTTTGGCTGGGGGGGGTCCCCATTGTGGGATCCCCCGGTGGACCCCTGTCGCCCTGTGCTGCCCGGTGCCCCTGCTCCGTCAAGCCAGGGGGCTGCAGTCTGGAGGTGCCTCTACTCTGCAGGTACATTTGATTACTACTGTACTTTTTCATATCATCATTATCCTATTTTCTTTTGTAATATGTAAGACTGTGGTAGTTTATATATTTTTTTTTTAGGTGTGTTATATGGCAGCCTAGACAACTGCTATTTACACATTTTAATCCTGTCTTTTTCTCCCCTTTTTTGTTTTGTTGTTTTGTTTTTCTTCACTCTTCCTCTATCTCCCTGTCAGGTTTGGACATATAAAAACTAAAGAAAATAAGATTACAATAAAAATAATAAAAATATTAAGGGCAGCCATGTATATAGCATATCTCCCTTAGTAGAGCAAATCTGTCAAGCAAAATATGGCACACAGACCACCGCTCTGTATGTTAGGATGCCAGACAGGACAGGGTTAAAAAAATAAAAATAAAAAAATAAAAAAAAGCAACTTGCTGCTGAGCCAATTCAGGGTGAAGCAGGAGCTAAACTGATTTCTAAGTAGTTGATGGCTACATTTGGAGAAAGTTAGAAAAGAAAGTTATAAGCTCAGTTATCCCTTCTCAAAGACTTTGCACAAACCTTTGATTGCCTTGCGTCAAAGCAAGTGTGCATTTTATCCTATTGTTCTTTTCTAGTGTAGTTTTTTTTTTTTTTTTTTATCTCATGTACATATAATACCAGTGCACACATTTTCAATATTAACGGTAATACTCTTATGTAATTAAATTTTAAATTTTTTATCATGTAAAATATATTATATCATTAAAAGATTGGCAAAAACTGGCATGACACTGCTCTAGCCTTGCAGGTTGCAAGTTAAAGCTCTATCATGTTTGCAAGAAGCCAAATGTGAAAATAATCCATAAATGTCACTGTTTTGCTGTTTTTATAAATGGACTCAGGCAAAGTGAGAAACTGTTCTCTGGTTAGATTAATCAAAAACTGAAAGTATGTTTTGGGATGTGCATTGCAGAGGGACCATCTCTTTGTCAACCCTCATGTCAAATACCTGCATCTCTGAGGGTATGAGAGTGCATTATTGTCTGTGAAGCTGGCAACTTGCACATCTGGAAAGGTACGGTCAATGCTTAAAGGTTTTAGAGCAACATATGCTTCCATCCAGATAATGTCAGGGGGGGGGCATTCCAAACTACAGCAAGACGATGTCAAACCACATACTGAATCTACTACAACAGCAGGGCTTTAACTAATGTGAAGCTTAACCTCTCAGTCATTTAATTCCAATGTTTCAGTAGGGTAGCATCTTTTGTCATACCTTCCAAGTCTAACGAATGTTATCTTTTCCACGCCTCCAGTTTGCAGCATCCACTTTGTTAAAAAATGTTAATGTTACAAGCAGATCTGAGATGACTTTGATGCATTACCAATTGCAAACGCAAAACACAGACATTTACAGTGACCCTTTAACCTCAGGAACATGCAAAAAATAAAAAAAAAGCTGGCTAATAAGTTTACAAAGTAAACCTTTTCTGGATAAACTTAGACTCTGTTTTTTAAACCATTCTAACCAACACTACCATCTTATAATAGACAATAAGTCATTCGGAATCCAGAAGACTGATCATGCTTTTTTCTTACTAGAGAGCCAGAACAAGCAGAGTATGCGATTTCTAAAGTTAATTCAGAGATTCTACAGAAGCAGTAAAAGGCATCATCATAACTTTCCATCATGGTAATTGATAGGCTGTCTGGGAGGAAAGGAGCATTCCTATAGCCTGACTGCTGCGTCTCATTTTCAGTAATGGGACATTGTACTGGGAAGATTCTGGCTTGCAGAAAACAAAAGGTTTGTTTCAGAAAAGAGCCAGGGATGTGGCTAAGCAGACACAACAACTCTGAATGAACGTAAGGAGGAATGAGAGAGATTAAAGAAAAAGTAAGGCTAAAGAGATGGCATAAATGTCTGCCAAAGCAGTAGTCTCTGTTTTTTTGCTTAAAACTGAGGGATCTAGTCCTCCAGCTGTGAAATTCAAAGCACGGTGTGGGAGAAGTGGGACCAGCACAAGTGCACACAGACTGAGAAGTGTTTATGCTCGCAGATGCTTTAGACATACCTGATTGAAAGACCATTCAGCTGTGTTCTTTCATCATATTGCATCATCTAATAATATTGCACAGCCTGGTAATGCGAGACTGCACTATGAAAATAACAGTAGTAGCAGAAGAGCCCAAGGGAGTTTGTAGTCGGAGCAAAATACAAGTTGTAGGGAATGTTAATCATGCCATCAGTCTCTCAAATTCTTCAAACATGCTGTTTTCCCAAGGAGCAGGTAGCATATCACAGCTGCCGCTAACACTAAAAATCATTTAAGTTAGTTAATAGAAGCATGACTTGCAAGACAAAACAAGTATCAGTCACAAAAGATTGACTTTGACTAGCCAGTTTCCAAAAATATCCATGACTGAACTGATTCAGAGAGCCAATGAAAATGGGCTAATTCTGTGCTCGGCCTGCACCCTGTGGCATCCTTAAAACAAGTGTATTCTATGTCTTCTTACTTGAGATTTTCCTGTAGCATAGATGTTGCATGATTGTTTCTTAAGAACCATGAACATCCAGACCATGAACATCCAGTGTCTTCAGAATTTCTAATGTCCTAATGTACCTTATTAAAGGCGCATCTATTGGTACATAAAAATTTAGTCTATTCTTATATATCTGAATGTGTTAAAAACAGCTTTTTTTAAAGCATCATTAAAAAGTAAAAGATTTAAAACAACACTACTGAACTGTAACAGATTCTCACTGAGGGACCCCATAACAAAGACTAATTCAGTGTCTGTCCTGCATTCTATCTCTTCTCTGAGCTCTCTCCAGCCAGTAAAAGTCAGGCTGATGTTGACTTGCGTCGTGTCTTGCTCTTTCTCTCACTTTGTCTTTCTTTTATCTGCTTTCTTTAATAATGTCCCCTTGCTTTTCATGGCTGACATACGATGTAGCATTCCAGCATTATTTTTCTATTCCTGCTGCTGAAAATGGTTGTAATTCAATTTTGAATTAGACCCCCCCAGCAATGATGCCAGCCCGGACCCCAAACCAGCAGACCAAACCATTTTCCAGCATCCAGGAAACAGGGGTGTAGGAAGACACCCACCTTAAACCACAGCTCCTCTGGCAATGTCCTCCAGGTAGACCACCCAAGCCCCGCTCACCATATACTACACAGCTCGCAACCCCCCCCAAAGCTTTGTGTGTGTGCGTTTGTGTGGTGTTATTGATTTTATGTAAAGATGACCAAGTGTGATTAAAACAAAGGAGCAAGCCATCTCAGGGTGCAGGAGAAGCAGCCACTAAGGCCCCCTCCACCACACACCATGCAATCTGCACGCTCCCAAAAGCCTTAAGTGTGTGGATGTAAAGCCTTTTTTTTAACAAAGTTGATGAGTAAGTACATTTTTGGAACAATAAGCTAATGCCTGAAATTTGACGTTTCTGCATACAGTATGGCTTTACTGGAGAAGTGGTGATGGGCAAATGTGACCAGCCTTTTGCTCGCAGGAGAAAGTGTGGTTTTAATGATGCTGAACAATTTAGGAATTAATCTAACACAACTACATAAACAGTATTCTGGCCCTGCTGTTATTATTTATAATTAATTGTGAGCAGCTGAATGATTTTAATTGCATTTGGCTCAGGAGAAGTAAATGCGTGTGGATGTGTCGCAATATCAAGTACTATGACTGTGGGAAAACATCATACATTTGCGTGGCCATGCAATAAAAGAAGAAGGTACAAATTTAATGTCAGATTGTTGCAGATTTACTGTGCAGGTGCTGGTGTTAAATAAACCGAGATTACGCAAGGTGTAAATGTGTGAAACTGTGCAGAGAAGAGGAGCAGAACAGGCACACTGAGAGAATCTTTGCTGGATAAATAACATTTAATAAAGTCAAATAAAGCTTGGTGGGAAGTCTAGTGTGACCAAACAGATCAGTTGGCTGAATTTCAGTATTGCACAAGAAAATTTAGCAACCTTAAAGTTAACCATTTCTTTGTCTTTGTCACTCTTCATCCCAACTCCCTGCATTATTATTGCTCTCATGTTCAAGTAACAGCTGTTTTGTGATCATGTCATATTTTTTCTCCACTCTTAACAACAGCAGGAAGACAAACAAGAGCATTTGGTCAGCAGATGCCCCTGCCTCATATGTTCCATGCTTTATCAGTATTAGCTCGGGAGCTTATTAGACTCATGTGAATAAGTAAAAGTGAGAGACTGAGGAGATGATGTTACACTTGAGGAGCATCAACCCTTGTGGGGGAGTTTTAGAAGATGCCCATTACTCACACAGGAGCAAACTTATCTGACTGTGGTTAATAGCATCCTGCTGTTTCTGCTCCATGATGAAATGTGCATGTGCTCCTACTGCTCCTTTTTTCATTCCAGTATTTTTTGGTATTTGTTAAAATTGTATGTATGTATGTAACTGGTCAGTGTATATAAAAAATGTCCATTCATTTTGACTGATACAACACAATATCACAAGCTGATTTAAAGCAGTAACTTCCATTCATACCAAATAACAAAAAGCAACTAAAATATCTAATTTTATCCCTAAGCTCAATCAATGTGGATGAAATGTGTCGATGTGGATTGAAGTACTATTACATCACTAGGCTCTAGCCAAAAATAAAAAAAAACCTAAGTAGAGTAGAGTGGGGGGGGGGGGGGGGGGGGGGGGGGGGGGGGGGGGGGGGGGGGGGGG
>JBAFTA010000024.1:19541573-19558659 GCA_036919975.1 Melanotaenia parkinsoni
CTGTAGGCAAATTTAGGAAATTAATGTCCTGCCCCATGGAGAAATCGGTATAAGACAAACCTTTCTCTGAAAAAACCCACACACACGCACACACACACATCCTTTATTAAAGGCATCGTTTATGGTTTTGCATACCAAACAAGGGTATCAGGGATCTAAATAAGCAATAATAATAAATATGGCCAACCCAGTCAAAGATAGAAAACATTTAATCCTTTTTTCGAAATTTGATGATGTGCACGTTGATGCCTTCACAGACACAATAATACCACTGTATCACTCAGTCAACAAAACACAGCCAAGTAATACACTTAAAGTGAACAGTTCTTTGTCTATGCACATTTTAAACTCATAGTTCTCCACCCTGTACCTATTACACAAACCCCCAAAATACATAAAGAAAACCTAATAAAATCATTAAGAACACAAAGAATCTATTGCACATTCTCTTTGGCCTGAGCCAGTTATTAAAATGTACGATTGTGGTTGGTACAAATGAGTTTTTACGTGGTTTAGTTTAGATTGGGATACTCTCTATCGTCTGCCAGTCAGCAAAAACTCATATTCTGTGTGGAAGACATGAAGAGTTGGTCATCGTCCTCTGAATCTGCCTATAGTTTATAGTTGTACAGTCAGATCATTCTACCATGCTGACATCCCATATCCAACTAGGCTCTCTAGTACTGATGGATAACACAAAACATAATGTTCTGGCTCATGAATCCCAGAACATCAAACAACTAACAATGTTCTCATAAATGCTAAAAGATTACATAATAAATGTTTCTCCAGTCTATTTTCTTATTAAAAATCTAGCTTCTAGGTCTATGTGTAGGCATCAGTGTTTAACATTACTATGTCCATCATGACACCCACTTTTGAATGACATTTAGCCACCAACACGTATAAGGAAGAGGAAGGTTGTTTATCCAATATATTAAGGTGCCATAGGGTGACAGGCAAGGCATACCTTGGACAGCCTGCCAGTCCATCATAAGGCCAGTACAAACAAGAAACAAGAGTTCCCACTCATATTCACTCAATAGTCAATTGCAAATCCAGCTAATATGCATTGTTTGGACCCTGAGAGGAAACTGGGGTACCCAAGCATGAACAGGGAGAACAAGCAAACTCCACACAGAAAGACTCCAACAGAGATTTGTGCAATATGTGGTTTCCAGGTTCACATTTAAAGGCTGACTGGAACTTGCACATGGTCTAGTTCATATAACAATATAAAAATTATTCTGTGACTGTACACATTGCCCCAACCCCCCCCCCTCACAATTTTGTCTCTCTTCCTCGGTCAGGAAACCCCCAGCGGCTTTGAGCAGAAACCAGATCTCTCATCTCTTGTCTGCATGTTGCAGTGGGATGTCCCGGCTCATTATCCTGCTCATTATGCTCCTCTTTCATTCCCAAACATAAATTCTGTCTACTCCTTGTCTTTGTCTCCTGCTTCCTCTCTTTTTCTCTGTCAGTCTGTTTATGCCCCTCAGACAAAAACCCATTCGAGTTCCCCAGCTGACCATTAGACAGCTAGAGATACGATCAAATACTCATTAATCATGATGATGTACAGCCTATCTGTGTGTCATGCTGGAAGATCGCAGTGTTGTCAAAAACACAGATTCTCATAATCGATTCTAAAATTTAGTATTTAGTTAGATATTAATTAGCGCAGGATAACTCAATACTGAAATGCCACTTTGGTGTCTGCTGGTTTGTGTAAAGGAACAGCCACCTCTACTCATTTTAAACAGTCTGGCACTGCAGCGGGCAGCCCCGTCCCTACAGAATCTCCCTGGAGGACCCATTGTTTACAGCGTTGCCAACTTTGCAACTTGTCGCTATAATTAGCTACTCTGGCAGAAAGACAACAGTTACTCAAATAACGAGTGGTAATAACCAGTGACCAGCAACAAGATTTATAGACTTTTTCTGGTGTTATTGCACTCTTTGAGATTGACATGAAAACACTTATTTACTCTTCTCATAACCTGTGTCTCAATTCAGGGTCTGCACACGTCGAAGTGCGGATTCATCAGCTACGTACATCATTGTGGTGCACCAAGCACTGTGTTAATTCAAAGGAGCCTCCAAATCCACCGTACAAATCCGCACTTCGTTTGGTCTCAAATGAAGGCTGTTGGTGATCTTTTGCAGCCTCTTTTCTCACAGAATTCCAATTGGCGAATGAGCAACCAAGATAAGATTACTTTTTTTCTTTTGTTTTTTGTTGTTGTTTTAAGCTACACTTTAGTAGAAAATGTGACAAAACCAAGTAAATTAAAAATATGTGTTAAATGGTGGCATTACAATTCTGTAATATTTGATATTCGTGGATTTTTATGGTTGCCGGGAAGTGCGAAACAATATTACATCCAGTGAAACACTTTTACATTTTCGTGATACACATTTAAGTCTAGTGAAACACTTACAAGTTTACAGAAACACAATTAAACACAAGATAGGTGTTTCACCAAAATCTGTGACCCATCAGAATCTGTGACTGCACGTACATCTTAGAAGGTAAGCAAAGTCTTGAAAACAATTTTATTGAAGTTTGAGTTAATTATAATGCAAGTACAGTAAAGTAATACATTCTGATAGCACGTCTTCTAAGATGTGAATGCAAAGAAATGTACACTATCGATCCCTGTGGTCACAGATTCTGATGGATCACAGATTTTGGTGTAACACCTATCTTTGTTTCTTGGCACACTTTGGATCCCTAAGTATCAACTGAGCATCATTTCAAACACCACAGCCTTCCTGAGTATTGTTGCTGACCATGCCCATCCCTTTAAGACCACTTTGTACCATCTCCTATTGTGCCCCTCCCACAAGGAGGGAAAGTGGTTAATGAACTGCCCCTGGCATTCAACTCAGTCTGGTCAAACAATACACCGCCAAGGTGAAACTGCCCGGCACGCAACTGTCAACACGGCTTCGACAGCCAGGGGACCGCAACGCTGCAGAGACACAAGCAGGTGTAACCCTAAGGGCCATGAAAGCCCCGGCAAAGAATGAAAGGGATGGCACTTAGGATTACGGTGACATCACTAGGTTACACCAGCCACATAAACTGCCAGCATGCAGCGCATGCTGACGCACGCACACCTGGCCAGTTATAATGACACTCTACTCCGCCAGATCCTACCTACCAGATGCCCCACTCAGTAGGGCGGGGCATCTGGTAGGTAGGATAATACACTCCACTCATTCAGCACCATGCTGGTGCAGTAATGACTGCTAATGCTTCAGCCTGAATCAGATCATAAACCAGTCACTTGATTTAATCAAAGGTATAGGGTACTGATGAATACCCTTTAATGTTGCAAGTTCCAATTCATATATTTTCATTATGTTTTTTTTTTTTTTTTTACACCCTTTTTCATGAAACACTGACATTCATTATAGAAATTCTTGGGACCATCATTGCCCAGCTGTACCATGGCACTGGGAAAATTCTGTGTTATCCTGGAGTATTAATTACACCCTGTCACACCCCAGCAACTAAATATCAACAAAGAAACCCGAGAGGACATCAGAGGAAGCAAATAAAAGAAAGAGAGAAAATGACAAAGCAAGAGATAAGACAAGAGTCAACATCGGACTGGCTCTTACTGGCTGGAGAGATATCACAGAAAAGACAGGATGCAAGATGGATGTCAAATTAATCTTCTTTAGACAGCACAAGTACAAAAACCTGTCCAGGTTGAGTAGTCCCGCTTCAGTGATGCATTGGGCTGTGCGTCAGAGCCACATACTGTATTTCACAGCACTTATAAATGAAAGTACAGCACCTGTCTTAAATGTTAATAATTTTCCTCTCAAGTTGTAAATATTTTACTTAGCCTGAGGTAAAATACACAAAGTTGAACTCCATCTTGTTAATCATCCAGGCAGGAAGACAGATGGAGAAACTGTGGTGGTTGACTCAAGTTGGTCAGCCTGTCTGACAGACAAAGGTCTTGTCATGCTTCAGATTTAACAGAATCAGAAAAACCTACATTACAACTTATATTTCTGGTTGAAGGACATCTCACAGCTCTGTTACGAAAAAAGGAAAACTTCTGTTAGCGTTGATCTTACTTTAATAAGTATTTAGTTGTACAGTGACTGAATAAAAAATGACTCGCTGAGCTTTTTGTCATAAGGGCAGTTCTAAATTTTGTTTGTACTTCTGTGCCAAATAAAGAGTGGCCACGATTTATTCACAGTAAGCTATGTTTACAGGTGACATTAAAGGGGGTAAATACATTCATCGGTTACTTGATTAGGTACACTTTGCTAGTACTAACTTAGACCCTTGGATCGGAACTGCCTTAATTCTTTAACAAGGTGTTGGAAACATTACTCAGAGATTTTGTTGAATATTGACATGACAGCATCAGATAGTTGCTACAGATTTGTCGGCTGCACATCCACGATGAGAATCTCCCATTCCACCACATCTCAAAGTTGCTCTATTGGATTGACATGTGGTGACTGTGGAGGCCGTTGAAGTCCAGTGAACCCACTGTCATGTTTAAAAAAGCAGGCGGAGATGATTTGAGCTTTGTGACATGGTGCATTATCTTGCTGAAGGCAGCCATAAAAACAATGATTCACAACCTACTTTCTTTGAGGTCCCTCTTTATGCAAATAAAAAAAAGATGGACCCCGTGCCAAAATTTGCTTAGTTGTATACTTTTAAAAGTAAGATTCTCACCATAAATAATGTATTCTGGCTAAGTCCTGTACTTCGATAAAGCCAAAGTTAAATTACCTTTTACTTTCCTTTACTTATTTTTGCTTAAAATAGGGACAACGTACAAGCAGGAAATCACAACCATTTCCACATTGATCAATTTTGATGTAAGCGTAGGATGCAATCATATCTCTGACAGATCTGAGCATACGCAAGTTTGAGTCAGTGAAGGTTAGTATATATATATATACACATATATATATATGTATGTGTGTATATATATATATATCCACCATCGGTCTGTCGTGGTGAAGAGGGAGCTGAGTCAAAAGGCAAAGCTCTCGATTTACCGGTCGATCTACGTTCCTACCCTCACCTATGGTCACGGGCTGTGGGTAGTGACGGAAAGAACAAGATCCCGAATACAAGCGGCCGAAATGAGTTTTCTCCGCAGTGTGAGAAGTTCGATGATCTGGTAGGGGCTCAGAGTAGAGTCACTGCTCCTCAACATTGAGAGGAGCCAGATGAGGTGGCTCGGGCCTCTTGTCAGGATGCCTCCTGGACGCCTCCCTGGTGAGGTGTTCCGGGCACGTCCCACCGGAAAGAGGCCCCGGGAAAGACCCAGAACACGCTGGATGGACTACATCTCACGGCTGGCCTGGGAACGCCTCTGGATCCCTCCAGATGAGCTGGTGAAAGTGGCCAGGGAGAGGACAGTCTGGGTTTCCCTACTTAGGCAGCTGCCCCTGCGACCCAATTCCAGATAAGCAGGAGAAGATAGATGGATGAGATGGATGGATGAATATTTACAGTAGACAGAGAAATAGAAAATATCCCTGCCCAAAAGCCTAAAGCTCTGAATGGTTTAGGACCAAAATATATCAGTGACCCCTTGACTCAGTGTGAACCTACTAGACCCTTCAAGTGATCTGGATTCAGTTTCTTATCACTTTCCAGAGTCAGAACCAGACATGTAGGAGCTGCGTTCAGCTTCTGTGCTCCACGTGACTCTGCTGACACGGGACTCTGCTGGAACTAACAGAGCTGTGTGGTGTTTATTGCTAAAGCTTGTAGTAAAACATTTGCCGTTAAACAGGCAGCTTTTTACAGTCTGCTCAGACGTTCCTCCCTCCCCTCCAAGGCCGTGTCTCTTGTCCTACTTTTCAGCTTGACCCTTCTTTTGGCTGGGATGTATTTGCTGTAAAAGCAAGCATGCACATCAACTTTTTGCTATATTTGTGTATCTACTTGCTGCAAACAACGGAAGAACTGCGCAGCAAACATGCTCAATACTGGAGGTCACCATAAGGGGGAGTACACAACACTTAATATAGTGAAAAGGTCAATCTACCGATCACATTGTATTTCCAGGTCATCAACCACTAAAACACTTCCAGTTTGTTACCTGTTGAGACACAAGTGTTTGTCACTGTGCAACGAGGAGGAAAGCATCATATATATGCCGGTAGGACAAGGTCCGAGACAAACTAAACCTCTACTGAAAGATCACATCTCACAGATTATAAAGATCTAAGTTTCATCTTGCCATGACCTTTACATTTGTAAAGCATAGTTATAAAATGTCTTATCTTTGCTGTTTTGTCTCAAAACTTATATTCACCAGAATAAGCCACATTTAGTTAAAAAAAAAGAAAAACAGTATTGTTGTGTCACATGACTCCACTGTGGATGTGCAACTAGAATCAGGTTTACAAGTCAATTTTGTATGAAGATGCTGCAATTAAGTAAACAAATTCGTCACAGGTCACATTTTCTTTACAGAACCACTTATTTTTCCCTTCAACCTTTTACCATGACATCTCTTAGGGTTAAAACTTAATTCTGATTGGTTAATCAGAATGTAGTTAATTAATTTTGTGTTGCAAGGGGTCCCAGTGGAAAAAGTCTGCCAAAGTTCAGTAGTATGGCTTTGCAGCCAGAATGTAACTTTGACCTTTGCTATTATTCTCTTGTTTAAAGTGAATACCTACATGTGCAACAAAACATGCAGGCATAAAAATTGACAAACCTGAAGTTGGTACTAAATAAAAGAGCGAGTGGAGGGTGACTTCTACAACAGACATGAATGTTTATCTCCTGTATTAGATGTTCAGGTTGAAAGGGGGGGTTGTACTTAACAGAAACCCTCCAACCAAAGGCTGTGACCCCTGCTCTGCAAACTTCCTCTCATTAGCTAACCAGATGATAACATCCTGATGACATCATCACTCATCCACCATCTGACTGGATGCAGCGTTGCCGCGGTGATTGTACAGCAACTGATAGTGATTTGTGATTGTGGTACGGTGCTGATTATGTTAAGCATTCTAGCAATTGAGCAGCATTTGTGTGTGCATGTAATGACTGTAAATGAGGCTCCACTCAGTCAGCTGTGGAGATGTGATTAGCATTCAATATGTTGACCTTAACCATGAACCCTGACAACTCTACAACGTCTTCCACTTCCTTTCTTTCTCCGTTTGTCATCCTCTCACTTATATCCTTTCCCTTTTGCATTAATCAAGTTAGATTTAGAGACAATGGTCCACAAAATAAATGCAATGAAAGTATTGTGATTACTGGTTTAATACATCCAGATAATGATACCAAAAATGTTCTGGCAAAAACCTGGATAATATCCAACCGCTTACATATATACTTGGATTTCATAGTGTCTTAGTGTTATTAACCATAGAAAAACTCTTGATGTTTGGGCCTTTATGGGAGTATTAGCTTTGCTTTCACTTCATTCCATATCTTACAACTGAACAAATAGTACTCTTAAACAACAGATTTTCAGACTGGTTGCACCATCATGCTAACCACAAAGCTGCAACAGATCTTTAAAACTGATCCCACACATCACAAAACTTTTAACCTTTTCCTTAAATCTTCACTGTGGGGATAAATAAGTGGAAATTATTACAAATTCTCCACCCCCCCCCACCATCTTCTTTGGCTTTCTCCCTGTTCTTCTGGGCTTATTTATGCAATCACAACACAAAAGCACACAGAGATGTGTTCTGGCAACACCTTCAGTACCCCCCATCATGCAACCACCCCACCCTGACTATCACGTGTGTATTTTCACCCCATGTGCTCAAAGTCAAAATACTTCAAGCCAGAAACACCCAGAGAACAAGAGACAGCAAGAAGCAAACTGCCTTGTAATAACTTTTCTCTCATCTAGTTTTTCTTTGATATGAAAGAGGTGTGGATGAAATGGAAGGCATATTTTTGAAATAGATGTTTAATTGTGCAATCAAAGCACCATCCACTACTGAGTTATACATACACATTTTTGCTATGAAAGAAAGTTTTATTCACATTAATAATTTCTAATGAGATTTTCCTTTTTTCAGTTTGCAGTGAAAATGACAACAACAAAGTTTTATACAAGCTTCAAGCTTAATGTTTGTTTTTTCTGCATTTCTTACACGTTAATGTGAACATAGAGGGAAAAGAAATTCTAAACTGAATTAGTTGTCAGTGCATTTGGAGAATAATAGACTGGGATTGTGTAGGAAAACGTTGAATGTTACCTCTCCGTTTATAGTTAAAAAATTAAAGACTGTTAGCCTGATTCATCAGACCTCAAAAAGTAGTCTGCTGAAGGTGATCCAGCAAAAGGGCCTCCAGTGACAGATCGACCTAATGTTTGCCCTGATAACCTCTCAATACAAGCACGTAATGTTAGCAACGTTGCCACGAAAATAGAGGAAGCTAGTGGCCAAACACTGAGGGAGCAGATAAACCACATATAAATGAGCCAGCCTCAGATGTTCAACATCATCTGATTACTTGCTATCTGGTAATGTCATTTTCAGCAAGTCCCTTTTCAGAGTTTTGTAACAATGCCATCACTGGCAAAATAACAAAATTCTTGTAAAGTTATGTGATGCATTTGTGTTGCATTCAAGAGCTAGTGAGACATCATTTGTGAACAAGCCAGCTCTAAAAGCAGATTCTTTATAAGAAACAACAGACTTCTGTGAGGGAGTGTTGAAATGTCATCTGCTTCTGCTCAGGTCTATTCTCACCGACTGGGGCTCAACTTCAATTTGATGAGTACACCATACAGGCAGCCAATCACATACATGGACAGATTAGGATCATACTATTATGTGGAAGAAGGGAGAGGGCAGATGCTTCAAGGACAGCAAGCAAAGTGGTACAAGCCAGGCACACAGACAAGAGGTGGGAGCTAGATTTAAATTTATAAAAATAAGGATTTTGTGAAAACAGTAAATAAAAAATGGCTTAAAAAACACACAAAGAATTTATAACTCCTAAATTAAGCTAAAAAAAAGAAAGCACAAAATGATACTAAATGACGAGCCATCTGGGAGCGGTAAGAGAAAGAGCTAGTTCTAAAAAACTAAGCCAAAAGAAACAAATCTTTGAATATAGCCAGATATCTCATCACCATCAGAAACTTACAAAGAACTTGGGCCAGGATACAAAGTATCCAGTTGCACTACAGTGTCAATACACTTAGTCCAGCTGTATGAAGTCACACAGGAAGCCATCATGACTAAACCAAAATGTAAGATACTTGTATAGCCACAGGTGGATGGACATCACTGACCACTAGTAGTGGGTGAATCGATCTGGCATTGAAAACATTAGTACTGATATTAATCAAAGCTAGTGTAATAAAACACTTTCATTTCAGTTTCTCCCCTGAATGCAGGATGTGCTGCTGCATTTAATCTTTGTGTAGGAGCAGTCACACTTTGCCCCTCTTCTCCTCTCTTGTGTTTTGATGTTGTAACATCATGTGACTCAGCTGTACCAGGTAAACAAACAAGCAGGAAGGTAACGACCAGCAAGACACACACAAGCAAACAGAGCAGAAAAGTGGAGGAGGAGAGGAGAAGCAGGGAGGATATAGTTTCAGGAAGAAAATGAAACAAAAATAGCTGTTTAATCTGTAAAAAGGCTGCAAGATATAGTGGTAACACAACAAATTTAGTTTTATTTATTCTTTATTTTACCAGAGAAGTCCCACTGAGATTACAAAATCTCTTTTTTCAATGGAGCTCTAGCCAAGACAGCAGAAGTCCAAATTCCATTACAGTAATCATTAAAACAACCAATCAAAAACAAACAACATAAAACATACAGTATAAAACATATAACATATTAATCTAAGAGGGCAATAGTATACAGAAAGCATAGTTAGCTGGACAAAGAGTTATAAACACCTATTGGGTCAGCACCCAGCACTTCAAGAAATTTCTAAAAGCTCTGAGATCAGCTCCTCCAGTTTTAAATCAGTTTGTAAGCTGTTCCAGGCTGCAGGGGCAGATAATTTAAAATCCTTTTTGCCAAGTTCAGTCTAAGCTTTGAGGACTTACAGTAAAAGAAAATCATTAGTGCAGACAATAATTACTTGACTTAAATCAAATAGAATCATAAAAGTAAAAGGGAAGCAGGCCAAGAATGGATTTATAGATAAAATAATACCAATGTGAAAGTCTGCATATGGATAGGGAAGTCCACAGAACTCTGACATAAAGGCTAAAGTGGTGAGTGAGAGCCTTGCAGCCCGTCACAAATCTTAAGGCACTGTGGTACACACTATCCAGAGAATGTAAGAACTGCAAAGAGACATGCATACACAGCAGGTCACCATTGTCTATCAAGGATAGGAAAGTAGCTTCAACCAGCATTTCTCTGACAAAATGTGAGAAACAGGATTAATTCCCAGCTTAGGCTTAAGTTTCCTAACAACATATTCAATATGTAATCTAAAGGTTAACTGGCCATCAGTCAAAATACATAAATACTTATATTGAGCCACCAACTCAGTATGACCACTGTGCAAAGTTTTAATGTTGGGAGTTGAGTGAACAGCCTTCCTAGGATTATAAAACAAAATAACTTTAGTTTTAGTTTCATTCAGCACTAATTTCAAATCAAGCAGTTGGGACTGTATAATGTCAAAAGCACATTGAAAGTACATGACAACTTGAACAAGTGTAACAATATAACAGTAAACCACAGTATCATCTGCATAGAAATTAAATTATGTATTTGAAATGTTTTGACCCAGATTGTTGACATAAATAGAAAATAAAAGTGGTCCCAATACAGCACCTTGCGGAACCCCTGACTTAACATCTAAAGCACTAGAAAGACTCCCATCATGTCTGACACACTGAGTTCTCCCAGAAAGCTAATTTTCAAACCAGCCTGTTCAGACAATCTAGTATTTATAAGCATTTGCTTTAGGATGCAATGATTAACAGTGTTGAAGGCCTTTGAAAGATAAAAAAAAAAAAAAAAAAAAAAGCAGCACATGATTTTTTATTGTCTAGTGCCACCATAAATATTATACAAATGAAAGATCATGTGAAAGAAAATCATACTGAGCAATAATACATGGTATGTTTACTATATTTAAACTGCAAGTAGATGTTACAGACTGAATTATTTTATTATTTTACTTAATGTGACACATGGGCTTTTGTCACAGTCATGGCTCACTGCATTTCAGACTAATGGGAACTTGACATTTACGTCCTGCATGCTAAGGCGCCAGGAGGAAGCCATGCAGCTGCCAATGTTGTAGAAAGCATCTCCAGCTCTGCAGGACCCTGGGTGGATTTAACACCTCCCATAAAGCACTTATGACTGTTACTATAGACTATGCAAGTTTAGGACATTGTGTTTGTCCGTGTGTGTGCGTGTGGGTGGGTGTGTGTGTGTGTGTGTGTGCGTGCGTGCGTGCGTGCGTGCGTGTGGGTGTGTTTGTGTGGGTGGGTGTGTGTGTGTGTGTGTGTTTGACAATTTCAAAGAAACTATACAATAGATCCAGTTAACCAAAATTCCTAAAATCAGCTCTTAGTTTTCAACCACACATGTATCTTTAGATAAAAACATCAGCATACCAGTAATTTGTGCCTGGTATTTGGGATGAAACTTCAACTTGAAATGTTCCACTCATGATTGACAATATTTTCCATGCATAAATATTCTCCCTAAGAAAATCACGTTAATAGTGTTTGTTCAACTATTAAGTACATGTGGTGATGTCTAGCAGAGACTGGGTGCATGTCTAAGATATGGACCTTGGCTAAAATGTTACTCCATAGACAATCAAGTCTGTGAGGTCCAAGCTGTGGTACACACAGATGCCAACAGTGTTCTTCGAAATCCTGGTCGGAACCAATCCCCAATTTTAAAAACTGGAAACATTTTGTCTCATCAGCTCATCACTTCTAATTGCCCCTGTTTTGAAACCCTGCAGTCTCTGTGTTAAGCAATGCTCTTTGGAAGGTGCACTGATAGATGTTTGAAGTTTGTGTCTTGCATCAACACTCCCTAAATGATCTTTGTCAAATCCAATGAAAACTAGGAAAAAACCACTTGATTTTTTTTAACCATTCCCTTGATGGTGGAGAAGCACTGCAAGGAAAGCTCAAACAGCATATTAGCGATTGTTTTTAAAGATGCAGAAGCAATAAAATCAGTTATCTGAGTGGAATATAGTTAATAGCTGCTACAGTTAAGAAGATGAAATCCCTTGGGATAACAGAACAGGCATAGCCTTGGAATGAAACGACAGGAAAATAGATTATGGAGCATCTGAAGGTTGAGATATAGGAAAATACCAGAAGGTGAAAGGTAGAAAAACAGCAGATTGAAGCAGAGGATATACTGTCCTTTTGACAGTATAAAAAATGTGATATTCTTTGCAGAGAGCTAGACCTGAAATGCAATCTTTTCCCAAATAATGAGAAGAAGAATCAAAAAGTTTTTGTTCTGCAGCTGCAGCATTTTACACGTGTTCAGCTATCAAAGCCTATTGAAGCCTTGCTATATCGAGCACAGATAATGAGGTGACTATGAGGTAGAGGTGGAGAGAAGGAAAGGGGAGAGGCAGAGCTAGATGAGACAGCAAGATCAAAGTCGCATTCAAACTGGATAGCTCCCCTTAAACCCTCCCATCACATAAGGTCCTTTTCAGCTTCGTCACTTTGCAAATTCCCAAGGAGCATTTTACAGTTTATGTTTTCCACTCTTTGCTTTGGATACACTCTGATTAAATGTGCTGCAGTTTCAAACAGCAGTCTTTTTAAATGGAAAGTGCCTGTATCTATGTGTAGAAAACACACTGCACTGTATAAGGTTCCTTTCTCTGGGTGTACCTTGTTAGCTTCAAGTAAAATCCCCATTATTTCCCAAAGGTGTGTGATACAGAGCCAGCTCACACAATTGTGAAAGTCTGATGCTAGTGTTACCGCATGACCCCTAACAAGTAAAAACAGACAAGTGTAATTACACACACAAATGCACTTGCTCACTGCAGTCATATGGAGATGTGGTCTGTCCAACATGGAAAGTGTGATTGGGTGCTAAGCCTGCTTACTATGAAACAAAGTGAGTCCCTTTATGGACCTAGTCAAACACATGCTGCCCTCATTGAGTTCAAAAGTTTCCTATGTGTGTATAATTTCATATCAAGGAAGACTACGCTTACAGTTTTTGTTTGTTTTTATTAGGATAATTGTAAGCTAGCTGGACTGTTTAAGGAAAGGCAATGAGTCCATTGGTCTGGCTGTCCAAATATCCAAAAGGATGAACTTAAATGACTTTGGTGTCACCAAGTCATCACCAACCTCTGTTGTACTGTATTCAATGCAAATAACTAGGATTAGCATGCTAAAATCTGCATATCAGCATTGTTTTGGTGCCCATATTACAATGCTAGCATTACCAACTAGCTCATTAAAACCTTACAAGGATATCGCAAAGGCAGTTGTTGTTACTAAACTTGATTAGGTTCACAGAGCCTTAATACAAGTGAACGACTACATGTAAACAAAAAAATCAAAGGACCCACAAGCAGTACCATGCAGTTGCCAAAAGCATGTCATCTTTTCTAGCCATTTCTGTAAACAAAACAAATTATTCCAGTTTATTTCATTACAGTGACCAATCCTGCACTCTATTTACACAGTATAATTTTGGATCATTGCTTGAATTCAAATGAGATTACACACTAAACAATCCAAACCAACTTAATTAAAACAAACCACCACAAACTTCCCCATTTAAAGTGCGCTAACATATTAAGCCATCAAATGTGGAGTTGGATGAAGACTCACAACATCTGGTGGACATTTCGTCATGGCCCCTCTCCTTCTATGTTTATGTATTCCTTCTCTTAAGTCCTGTCATCTTTTGTTGCCCTTCTTCAAAGAATGACAAAGGAACAGGAGTAGAGCAGCTGGAACAAAAGCTAAATTGCCAGTAAGTGCATGCTTAACTCAAATAAATTGTGTGAAATTATGCAGCTATGTGTCTGTCCACATATTTTGGTACAGATGTCCAGTCTTTTAGAGGGTTGATTTTATTGATTTACCATTGCTAATTTTCCAAGCCTCGAAAGGGGAGCAAAATTATTTTTGACAAACAATACTACACAGGCCTACCTAGCTCTGCAAACATGTGGTAAAATGAAGGATGCTTTCGTGGCTGCATGTGTTCATGCGTCATACCTGCCCTTATCATACATTGAGAATTGATAGGTCGCATATCACACTGCGGCTGCACAGTGGTGTGGTGGTTATTACCGCAGCCTCACAGCTCAAATCTCAGGTTGGGGGAAGGTTTGAACCTTGAGGGCACTGGCCTTTCTGTGTGGAGTTTGCATGTTCTCCCCATATGCGTGGGTTCTCTCTGGGTACTCCAGCTTCCTCCCACCATCCAAAGAGGTTCATTAAGTTAATTGATGGCTCTAAATTCTCCCTAGGAGTGAGTGCGAGTGTGAATGGTTGTTTGTCCCTATGTGCAGTCCCTGCAATGGACTGGTGACCTGTCTAGGATGTATCATGCCTCTAACCTGTTAATGCTGTTGAGATTTGGCCTTTGGGCCATTTCATACCTTGATCATTGTTATGTTGCACAACACCACTTTTGAACTGTCAGGCAGAAAGCCTCACATCTGACTCCAGAATACTTGGGTATAGAGAGGCGTTCATACGAGCAGGTCAGGATCCCGCCACCATGTGGGAAAGTTTCTACGAGGTGTTTGTATTGACCTGCTGTCTATTTCCTGAAATGTGGTGTTGTCATTAAGGTCAAATATCTCCTCTTTGGACTCATCTGCACAAAGGACATTAGTTCCAGAAGTTTGTTGCAACTTTGTAAACCTGAAAATTGTATTTTCCAAATATTAAGACCTAATTATATAATTCTACTCTATATAATTCTACTGCTAATATTCAGACAAAACACTTTTATTCTTAATGAAGTGGGAGGAATTTAGATTCCATTGATTGAAAATCTCCCCTATCAAGACGGGTCAAAAACACACAAGCCCCACTTCTTTTCCTCATTAGCAAATAAGAGAACTGCACACTTCAGTCATGTATACACAAACCCACAAATCTAAACTAGCTTCCAGTGTCTCACTCAGCACCCAATATCCTTGCAAAAACAATGACCAACCCACAGCATGTACCCTCCTAAAAAGCATTTTGACGTGTGACTGCTGATGAAAACTGTTCTCCTGAAAGTCCTGGAATGGAGCACAGTTAGCTGTCCACTCTGAGAGTAAACAATACTTGTAAGAACCTTCAAAGGTGTGTTATGAAGTTATGTGTGGTCTTCAAACACCCCCTTAACAAATGTGTCATTAATCACAGAGTATGCTTTAAAACCTGAGGCCCTCAGTCATTTGTATTGCAATGAGTTTAAAAGTATCTAGCAGCATCCTCTCCAAACACTTCTAAAAAAAATCCTCTATCAAGGAGTTTAACTCCACAGACCTGCCTCTCTTCCGTCATAAATGAGTGGGTGGGTGTGGTTGTAAGGACTGAGGGTTGTAAGTGTTTTTTGGCTCAGTGTTACATTTTCCAGCATGAAGAAAACAAGTCTATTCATGAAGTTACCACAGGAGCAGAATGTACCTCTGCATCAGGACGGTGTTACATATTGTGAGTCCCCACATGTTTGTGTGTGTGCTTGTGTGTTCATGGGTGTGTGTGCTGGAGCCAGCCCGATGGATGACTGTCTGCTTTCAGGGGCATTTATGCCATCTTTAAGCAGCTTGGCTGGTTAGCTGTGTTATTACCAAAGACTGGTTAGAGAGAGACATGACCAAAAGTGTATTAAAGTACACAGTGGCTTTCAGAATTTTTACACTGATTGGGTTGTTTCAAACATTTAAAAAACCTCAAAATAAACAAGACACGTTATAAAAGATGTTCTCTGTAGGTGTTGAAAAGAATGCAATTACCATTTCTTCAGTGGACTTTCTTCCTTTGCCTCAAAACTCTTTACACCAATTATAAATGTTTGAAAGAAGAAAAAAAAAATCAAGTGTTTGTTTGGGAAAATGAAGCAAAGAACAAGCACAAGACTATAATTAAGTAAACCATGTGACTGCAGGGGTATCAGCATGGCAGAACAAATCTAATGTCACCGTCACCCTGTCTTCCACTCACTTTGCCACTTTTCCACCAGAGGTAAGGTTAGCATAGTGGGTATTAGCTTGGACCAACATCCCAAAGCCATAGTTCTGAGGTCAGTGCTGGTTTTTAAAATAAGCCCTCAAAGTGTTGTCAGTGTGTGAGCTCCTGCATTGGACAAAACGGCACCAGAACAAAACAACTATAAGACCAGTCATGCATTTTCCATAGTAGCTCTTGAAAGAGCAGGTAGCTAATAAATGTTTCCTGTTTGCTAAAAAGAAAAAAAAAGCAAACCATAATGATATAGTGAGAACCTTAAAATAAATTACTTTGTCAAAGAAGTACAGAAAATTCTTTAGGTGACCTCAACTTATGTTGAAAGAACAAATATGGGTTTTATGAGATGTAACATGGAGGGAATACAGAACTCTCTAATGTCAAGTGGCTAAGCTGTAATGACTGCACTATGAGAAGGATCAGTTATGCATTTTAGTGCAACCACTAGAACCAAAGAAACAGATGCTGCTGTTTATAAATCATTAACTGCATGTACAAGATAGTCATAGCCACCATGTCTCAATCTTAAGCCAATGTGTAAGTTCCATAAAGATGCCTTTCAGTCCTAGGCCAGTAATTGTTAACGTCTGTAGTATATAGGCTATATATATATATATATATATTGTCCCCTTGCCCTCCATAGGCGGTCTCTCATCCATCCAAGCCCGGGTCCTCTACCAAAGGCCTGGGAGCTTGAGGGCTCTGCACAGTATCTTGGCTGTTCCTAGGACTGCACTCTTCTGGACCGAGTTGTCTGAGGTTTGTCCTGGGATCTCCTACAGCCACTCTTCCAGTTTGGGGGTTACTGCCCCGAGTGCTCCAATGACCATGGGCACCACTGTTGCCTTCACTTTTCAGGCCTTCTCAAGTTCTTCTTTCAGGCCTTGGTATTTCTCCAGTTTCTCAT
>JBAFTA010000024.1:19570064-19580361 GCA_036919975.1 Melanotaenia parkinsoni
CACCAGACGGCAGCCAGACAATCATTCTGTTTGCAAAGATGCTGGACAAGACAGGTTTAAAAAAAAAAAAAAAAAAACAAAGAACTCTCTATCTGTTAGATAGGATTTAAACCAGTTAAAAACTGGTACATATCAGCACAGACACCTCAAGCACAGTGGTGGAAGAGTGATGGTTATGGGTTGTTTTACAGCCACAGGACCTGGACACCTTGCAGTCATTGAGTCAGCTATGAACTTCTCTGGATACCAAAGTATTTTAAAGTCAAGTTTCAGTTAATCCGTTTGAAAGCTAAATTTACTCCCTACACACACCTCAGCACAATGATGTGAAGCATAGCTGCAAAACTAATACGATTGAAAAAGAACAAAATATTATTGCTTTAACTTGTTTTTACTAAAGTGGGTTCTACAAGCTACTGAATCGTTTGGTGTACTTCATTTTTCTACAAGTCCATGTTAAGTCAAAACAATAATGTAAACAATGTGAGAAATCAATATTCAAGTAGTTTCTATCAATGGACTACACAAAATGAGAAATAAGTAAGAGAAAAGTTAGATTCTGACCTTTCCTGATCCTCAGGGGCTCAGCATATCCCCATCAGGATGTAAATCAGAGATAAAACATCAAACCTTGGCTGCAGCATTGGCTCTTCACCTTTACTTCTATTTTCTTCTCCTCCAATTCCCTTAGCTTTTTCTCTGATGATTATTTCTCCATATTGCTGTCCTGCATGTGTCTGGCTATGGTCCCATGCTGAGCTGGAGGCTAAATGTTGCGTGGTGTTTTGGTTACCGTGGTGAAGCCTGGTACCATTCAGCACTTGAGCTGCTATATTTCAAAATCTTCTGCATCCACTTTGGGCTTGAAACTGTTACATTAAATTTATCATTCCCTGTTTCTCAATTACTAATGATTTGGTTTGTTTTTTGCCATTTTGTCAACCAGGAAATGACACTTACTTACCATTAAGTGTCCTTCTGTGTCATAAATACATCCCATCAATCATTGTGCAAAACTACATGCTGTCTTTTGCCAGTGTGCATCTCATTCTCGCACTCTCAATCATTGTCTTTCCCTTTCAGTCTCAGATGAGCTGCCATTAAACATTGGAGCAGAGGTAGACTGTCTAAAGGGCAGGACTCCCAAAACCACAGCACCATGAGAGGAGAAAACCACAGATGCAGCTGCTCAGATGGAACTGAGCAAAGAATATGTTTCTCCCCCTTTTTTTCTGTCTCTCTCTTTTGAAAGACGGACCTCATTAAATGGAAGACTTCTCCAGTCCAAAACCTGAGAGTCATGGCCCTAGAGAGCGTTGTGCTGCTAACCATAATGCTGGCATGGTGCAGTGTGGAAAACAAGTGAATCGAATGCGACCACTGAGCTGCAGCGTGTGTACAAAGGCATAATGTTACGTGGTATTACGTGGATTCAGTAACAAGGGATCAGCTGTAGCAACAGCAGAGCTGTTTCACAAAACAGCAGTGAAACACCACATGAGTTTATCACCTCTGGAGTGAGTCATGTAATAACCTGAGGGACCAAACAGCCAGGCAGCTGAGCTGATAAAGCCTTTTTATAAGCTTTACCAGTAGCATGGTTATTGTTATGCACCATTAATGTGTTGGCCCACCACTTTGGAGTCAGACAAAAGGAGTCATGACTACTGGATTTTTATTGATGTCCATTATTTATTTTTTGTTTTCCAAAATGAGGTTATTGTAAAACGTATCCTATAGTTTTTAAAAATATAGTCATGAGTTTGTTGAAACATACAAAGAACTTACAATATGCATTTACTGTATTTACTGTCTGCTCGATGGCTTCATTTGGCCTCTTATTGCAACATATAGATTAAGCTGAGTATAGAATAAGAATGCTAAAAAAATAGACCAGACCATATGGTACCAAGAACTCTATCACAAAGTGAATTAAATCCCCATTCTTCCTCATCCTAATTGTCAATTTTAACTTCAGTCATCTTGGCCATGTCCACATGCCTAAATACACTGAGTTGCTGCCATATGAGTGGCTGATTAGCTATTGAGCCAGCAAATGAACAACTGTTTCTAATGAAGTGGCTGGCTAGTAAATAATAAAAAAGGTGATATTAAATTGTATTTGTAATGCATTGAAAGAATATGAACTTCCCATGAGTATAGCGCAATCATGATTATTATTATTATTATAAGAAAAAACTGCAACAGGACACATTTCTAGTACTAGTTATTATTTGTATGAGTTCTATGGGATCCTGAGGCAACCTCAGTTGTATCTGTTGCTATGAGACCAAAAATAAACCTTTACATCATTTATTTGACTAAGTCACATTAACATGAGGGACAAGGAGACATAACAAAATGGCTGGTTCTGGCTTCTACCACAGCGTAGACGCAGAGCGGTATCTTGTGGAACTTTCTGCTTTGGGTATGGCTTTGTGGTTTGCACTGGTAGACTTCTCTGTAATTTGCATTTGAAAGCAATTGGAAATGCAAACAGATGTTGTCTTTTGTTTTTCTTTTAGATTTCAAACGTCACATCGGCTTTTGTTTCAGACATCCCTGACACAGAAGTCAGGTGTGTGTAACAGCTCAGAACACAACACGAGATCTTGTCAGGTTTGGACGTGAAGGCGCAGAGAGACAACGGTGTGAGAACAGAGGAGGGAGAGGGGGAGAGAGGGGGAGTGGGAGAAAGGAATGTGGTTAAGAGTGTGTTTGGTCACACTCCATAACCAACAGCCTTAAACAAACAGGCTTTCTGCTCCCTCTGTAAACCGTTGCTACCTGAGTGTGCAGCATGGGGTTATGTGGTTAGAGTTCTTGGAAATCTTTGTTTTTATTTGCATATTTCATATAAAAGCTGCAGACTGCAACCGACTATTGCTTATCTAAATAGAGGAACTGTAAAAAAAGAGCAAAAAAAAGCTAAATCCATTACTGCTAATGCCCTTCAGACTAATTGTACCAATAGATTTTCCTGTTGTATAACTGAATATTATTACCCAAAAATCCAACTTTAAATTATTTGCACTGAAGTTTTCACATTGTGACAGAAGGCTGCTGAGGAAGGTGGCCGGTCTTCATTGTGCTGCTCTTCACATGCAATATGTGTTTCTGTCAAAATTATTCATTGATAATTCTACATTTTATATTTGTTATTTGATTGCAAATAAAATATGACCTTTAGGACATGTCTTATTTGTGAAGTGAAGCCTTTTAATATGTGGTGGAACTGGAATACTTTCCTTTTATATAGTGTATAATCATGGGAGGGTTATTTAGACATTTGCCAAACAACTTTAGCTGGCAACAAATTTATATATCAAGTGGTCAGATGGACATCTTCATAACTCTGTACATTATCTATTGCCTTTAATCATAACCAGTATAAGGCAAGCCTTCCCTTGTGTTTACTATGTTGTGTGTTTCCTTTGTTGCTGTTGGATTAATCCTTAAAGCCGGAGCAGCTCGTTTACATGACTCTAAAAACCAAAAACAAATAACTGTGTGAGTCAAATCAAAATTAGACTTGTTAGAAACGTATAAACACAGTCTGACTGAAATCATACAACATCAAAGCATTCAAAGGTAGGCTAACACCTGGATGTCTGATGACCTTGATTGGCAATCCAGTTACGTCTGCATGTACTCGTGCACCTTCACTTTGCACTTTTTTTTTTGTTGGAATTTTCTGTAAAACTGTAAAACATAAATGTATTTTATAACATCTCATTTCACACTAAAGCTGCTCTAATCACCCTTGTCTATTGTGTCACTCGTAGTCAAAGCATTTCAAGCATTTCCACACTGTAAAATCCTGATTACAAAACCATGGTTTCACCTGACCAAAATCACCATTCAAGTAATTTAAAGTAACGCTATGTAGCTTTCTGACCTCAAAAGAATGTGTTTCTTACTCATTTTGATGGCGCAGTAACATTTTTAATACATATTCCTGGAGCTGTTTCCTTGCAGCGTCGCAAAGTCAGGAAACCACAGCTCACAACTTTTTCTTCCAGGATGCTGCATCACTAAAAAGCTGACTTTCACTCTGTGCTCTGTGTAACACGCCACTGCGTATCCACACCCCGGCTGCTTTGAACATGCACTGGAACCCAATTCATGAGAGAAATGCAAGAGGATATTATCAGAGCAAGAGAAGAAAAGCGAAAGAGAGATCATTAGGAGGCGTCTTAATGAGAAAATCTGCCAAAGTTCAGTAGTGCCTCTTTTAATTCGACATCTGCTGTGAATTTGTTTCTATTTACATGTATGAAAAAGTCAGAAGCAGCAGATTTAGGGTCAGATTAGAATAATTCTGCAGCTTGCAAATGAATGTGTATATGTGATTCCAGTGATTGTAGTTATAAATTAAGTTTATCACTGTGAGAAATAAATCTGCTTTAGAAATTCAGGTTTGTTCTTTAATTAAAAAAAAAGACATAAAAGTGTCAAGTTACAAAAAGATGCACAAAGTTCCCAAACTGGCCTGACTGAAGTTACAAGTGTGAATTTTGAGCCTGTCTTTATTCTTCAAGCTGACTGGACAGTGACAACTCAGTCATGTAGCAGTGTCCAATCAGTCAGGTAGTTCTGTTGATTTCCACTCCCATGGAAGTCCTAGATACCAAAGATACCACAGAGAAAGTTTCCAGGGTTTCAGCACATGTGAGTTATACTTTGAGCTTGTGGAAAGATAGTTATTTAATTGAATGCATATAGACTTATTTTACTACCTAGATCTTAAAATTAAAAACAATCAGACTCCCTCAGAGTAAGAGTAACAGAGGTAGCAGTCCATAGAATTGGGGTTTGTTAGTTTGCTTTAAAACGCTGTCAGGAGCATGCCAAACCATATGGTGGTGATTTAGCCACGCCTCCAAGCCATTTTGGCCAATAAGAAGGATAACAAAAATCTGACTATTTCCGGCAAATCTGAAAAAAAAAAATAATAATAATAAAAGCATGATATATTGTGTTTTGTATCAGTGTCCTCAACAAGACAACTTAATAACTTCATTCTTCGGTATAGTCAGTGACTAACTCTACATTCATGTAAACATAGACAAACATGTAAAAAGCTCTTTCTCTCTCTCTCTCTCTCTCTCTCTTTCTCCCTCTCTTCTACGTAATTCTTTGAATAAGCTTTTTTGCACAGATGATCAAATGAAGGCTTGAGACTGAATTTGGTTTGTTTCACTACATAGATGACTGAAGCAATGCATCTCATTTCCTTGCTGTTGCCCTTCATTCTTTATGTAACCCTTCTTTTCACAAATATGACAGACTAAATAAAACAATGTACTGTAGCTGCCAATGTCCCTTTCTGTCATATGTTAAGTTCTCACTGTGTGTGGTTGGAATACCATAGTCAAGCTCAACCACATTCCCTCCATCTACCAGACAGAGATCAGATTCTCTCAGATAACATCAGGTTAGTGCAGCCTGTTTGGCTTCTCCTGCAAACAGAGGATCAGGTTTACATGTGGACCTTCCGTCACACGTCTCCTTCGACTGGTTTGTTTGGTTAGTGTGGCGCCCCACCTGAGTACCTGGGAACAGATACATACATCACATACACACACAAACACACACAGAGTACACACTCATTGTAGCAGCAACGGCAGAAAAAAAATGAAAAACCACCATGCTGTCTTAAATAAAAACATCTCTTGGTTGTCAGGGACTGCCTAGGGGATTTCAAACCAGGGATTTTTACTATTTATTCTATGAAGATGATAACTGTTTATCTTGTCCCACTTTCAGTAGCAAAATGATATGGTTTCAGATCTGGTCCACACAAAAACAAAGTCTCAGAAAGCTCTGCTGAGCTGCTGGGAAGCCCATAAGTCTCATAGTGAATGGAAAACCAGCTTTTGATGAGTTTTCCATGGATAATTACCGAACAGAGGATTAGCACACAGGTAACGATGAAAACAATTCAACCTGCACATTGTATTGTTCTATCACACATCTCCTAGGTTTGTTGTTTTCAAGCACTAATTCAGCAGAAAAAGAAAAGAAAACAAAAAAGAAAACGTCAGCCCTGCTGTCTGTTTCTATTTATTTTAATTAAATCAACTCACACATTGCAACATGTGTTTTCTCAATCTATGCAATCTGCTGTCCATCACTGACTAAATGTCAGGCTTCACCTTTGTTCAGCAGCAAATTCACACAGTCAGCCAACACAAACACTGATGCAGTGTGTCTGGGAATTGGGAAGTTATTATACAGATGTGTCATCATCCCACAGTTAGAATATTAGCTAGGACATTTCCGTCATTCTCATCCACCTTTTGTGGCCACTCTGTTTTGGGTTTATTGATTACTTAAATTGGAAAGGGACTTCTGCACAACAGTGTTGACATTGGCAGGTCTTTTATTTTTTGTTGTTTTTTTTATCGTTTTTAAGACCATTAGTATAACTGGACATCTCAGCAATGAAGGCAGAGGTGTCAACTGAAGATGGAGTTCTTAGATGAAAATCCAAATTTCTTTTTTTCTTTTTAATGAGTTCCAGTATTGTAGCCAAATGTAAACATTATTAAAACTCAACTCAAACTAAATTTTCTGTCTGCGTATGCATATTTCACACATTGACCCTTGTCAGGGCTCGAATTACACTGGGGATTTCGGAGGAGCCTTATTTTCACACGTGCCGTGACTTTACACGTCACATGCACCTGCACTTATATTAGTGCACGTAGTACGGTCAAAAATATGGTTACAATAAAAAAAAACTGCGAAATGCAGCTTGTTTAATCAGAAACAGCGACAGAGAGTTCTTTAACCAAAAAAAGTAGCACATCAGATGGTTGTGTGGACACTCACAGCACACAACAGACAAACAATGCGGCTGTATGTGTGCTGAAGGAAACAGAACGGATCATCTGTGTCCTTTGGAAGATTTTTAGGACTCCCCCTAAAGTATCAGCTGAATCTCTTTAGGGGAGTTCCTCTGCCTTTCAGGGGAGCCAAGCTCCCCTTAGCTCCCCTGCAATTCAAACCCTAACCCTTGTGTATCTGGAGTTTACTGTATCCCACATTTGTCCTAATGAAAGTTTTTGTTCTCATTTAAATTTCTTATCAAATAAAATAAATATATAAAACAAAATAAAATAAAATAAAATAAAGGATTTTGCTGCCATACAAAACTCGTCAGAGGTAATCAAAACTGAGTGTGATTGAATTCACTTAAGGGGACCGTCGCCACATTTTCTGTAGTTGGAAACTGACTTTAAAACTGAAAAGCTTTGAACTGCTCTTCAGTGGATGTGTTGTCGAACAATCATGGCAATGTAAAGCTACGATAGTAATATGTGAACAATGACATGGATGTACCTATTTATGTATATAAAGGGGGCATAAATAAGTCCTTGTACTGAATGGCTTTATTTCTACAGTCTTTGGAAGTGATTATGCCAAGAAGATACAAATTTGAGTTTTCTTGATATTTTCAACCATTCATTTAGAACGTGTAGTTGTTTTAATGTGGATGCTTGAATGCAGACAGCAAACATTTGAAAACTTTGAGAACTATGCCTTCTTTGGCTAGGAAGTTTAATGATTTTACAGAACATGCACAATCAAAAGATTACATAAAATAGCATAGTAGATTTGCAATGCCTCAGGGACTGTACTGACCTGAAATTACTATCAATTATTGAAATGTGTTTTTCTCTTCTTAGATATAAAAGAGGAAGCTTGCATCATTGCACAGAAGTGACACCAGCGAGACTTAAGTATTACAAAAACAAGCCGCTGTTCACACCTTCATACACCATCCACAGCACACTTGCGTCATGTGTTTATTAATGAAAAGCAGTAGCAGCAGAATTTGGAAAGGAGACACACTTCAGTGTTCAAACTCTGTGCTGTGCAGGTGAAAATTTGCCAGTAAAAGATATGAGTACTCATTAAGTTTAACAGGCCAACAACCCCCTACCTAGAGTCCCGCCCCTGCAACAGCAAGGGTGGGATTTTACTGGCTTGTTAATGTGACTGACAGCTCAACAACGTCAGCCTGTTTGTCTGCTGAGATGCAACAGCTCCCATACTTCAAAAAGAGAATGACGACAGTTGGTCAGTAGTGCCAGGGGGTTACTGGCTGCAGATGTTACAGCATGAAAAGGTGTGCCAGCTGGTTACCCATAGGGTATGTGATCATTACACACACATAGCTCAGTCTCTCCCCTCTACCATCCACCATGCTTGTTAACCAGTGACCAGCAGAAACCAGCCATTGCTTCATGAAGGTAAACAACTTCAAAAGTTCTAGGAAGTTGTGCTCTTCTCCAAGTAAGCACATTAAAGTAGTAGAAAGTGTGTAAAGTAAAGTAAAGTAGGCCTGTCCAATGTATAAAGGCAGCTCATTCCACAGTTTAGGCTGCAAAGGCCAGATCCCCTCTGAGCTTCATGAGCATACCCTCAGGAGGAGTTGGTCAGCTTGCCTGAGAGCCTGAAAAGAAGGAGCTCGGAGAGCTACAAAAAAGGCAATGATATTTAAACAATTAAAAGCAAATAAAAGCAATTTAAAAAGGATTGTAAAGTGCATGGGCAGCCAGTGAAAAGAAGATAAAACTGGGGATGATGTGCTCATACTTACGTGTACCAGTTAAAAGATGCGCAGCTGCATTTTGTACAAGCAGCAGTTGAGGAAAAAAAGGACTGACTCATCCCAAAATAGTGCATTGCGGTAATTCAGCCGGGTGGTTACAAAGGCAAGGATTACTGTTTCAAAGTGCTGTTGTGCTAGAAAGAGCTTATTTTTGACCAGCTGCCTCAGGTGAAAGAAACTGGATCTTACAACTGACTGAATCTGGCTTTCAAGTTTTTGTTTGAAATCCATTTTAAAATCTAGGTTTACAATCTCTGGCTTGCAAAATTATTTTAAATTATCCAGATCTACAGATGGAAACACCAGCACAACTAGGTCCAAACACTATCACCTCAGTTTTGGAATCGTCAGAATAAGGAAAGTTCTCTGCCATTCAAGATGTTTGCAGAAAGTTCACAAAAAGCCCATCCTTCTTTTTAAGTGGAAGATAGATCTGGCAGTCATCTGCATAACATATAACGTAGATGCCATGTCTTCTGAGAATTAAGTCTAAGGGGAGCAAATATAAGGAAAACAGAATTGGGCCCAAAATGGATCCCTGCAGGACTCCATATGACAGCGAAGCACAGGAGGAATTGCAATCCACCCTCACCCCCTCCAAAAAAAAATAACTAAGAAGGTCTTTAAAATAGGACCTGATCCATTCTAGTGCCTCACCTTTTAAGCCAGCACAATGTTCCAAACGCGGGATTAAAATATCATGGTCAACAGTGTCAAACGTATCAGTTAAATCCAGTGTTTAAGCTTTTGCTGCTGTACAGACGCTTCCTGCTTTTGCTCTCCCTTCTGCTGTATTCTTTCTCTTTTTATTTTGATTTGTAAACTGATTTTTCCTCTTTTTTACCTACAAACCCACCCACAGTAGTTTTTTGATACCTATAAGTTGCTGGGACTAAAGAATTTTTACCAGAAACCGTAACATTTTTCATAGCTCTTTTCTCTGCAGCGCTCCGTGTGCGTGGCCTACACACAGCTGAAGCCTACAAGTAGCACTCAGCTAAAATTAAGTAGCTTGGAAAGGTGCTAACGCTAGGCTAACAAGCAGCAAGATGCCTTCCATCTCCACAGATGACTACCAAGACCTACTTAAGAAAATAACAGCGCTGGAGGCGAAGGTTTGCCGCCTTGAGGTCAATATTGAAGTAAATGGACGGCATGGAAATGAAACAACCTTGTCATTGACCCACAACAGCGGAGGTGAGCAAGCTAACAGATGGCTAAAAAGCACAGATAACACTATGAAAAAAGATGCTGCCTCTGTGAATTACAATAAATCATCGGGTAAAAATCCTCCCAGGAACTGTCTTGGTGCAAAGCCAAAACGTAAATCATGCCTTCTGGAAAAGGGAGGACAACGTATAACAAGCTGGGCGCAGCCAGCTAAAGTCTATGATGAGACTGACTGGCCTCCGCTCCCTACAAAACAAAGGACCTCTTTTACCCCTCTACATGGTGAGAAACAGGACTGGACAACCCAGACTGGAAAGGTTAACAACAAACCTCCAAAACGCCTGAATGTGGAACTATAGAACAGATTTGCTCCACTAACAGATGACTCGGGATCTTCATTGGATGGCCATCTATCCCAGGACTGCGCGGTGAGGACTAAAAGCCGGTCAGAAAGGAAAAGGCCCCAGGGAAAGCTAAAGGCTGGGCCTGAAACTCTGATTATTG
>JBAFTA010000024.1:19625490-19644782 GCA_036919975.1 Melanotaenia parkinsoni
CCCGAGTGGTCGCCTTTCTGGGGGACTGGATTGGCGATAAGCCCCAGGCCACTGGGGCGGGCATCGTCCCGGAGGTCAACACCAGCTCCTTGGTCAACGTCTCGAGTGACGCCATCAGCTCCACGGTCACCGGTGTTGCCACGGGCTCCCAGACCCGCGCCTCCAGCTTCATCTCCAGTTCCAGTGCCCCAGCTCTCCACGCCGGCTCCCAGGTCTGCTCCAGCTCTTCAGCGTCCCACACCTGCTCCAAGGTCCTGCCCTACGCCGCAGCGCCCGACGCCAGCCCCGAGGTCCTCCCCAGCTCCACAGCATCCGACGCCAGCTCCGAGGTCCTGCCCTGCGTTGCAGCGTCCGACGCCACAGCAACGGTCAGTCCCGGCTCTACAGCGTACGACGCCACAGCCATGGTCAGCCCCAGTCCTGCAGCCTCCTATGTCTGCTTCCCAGTCCTGTTCTGCTCCGCAGCCTCTGACGCCTGCTCCCCGGTCAGCACCTGCGCTGCAGCGTCCCACGCCAGCTCCGAGGTCCTGCCCAGCTCTTCGGCGTCCCACGACGGTGTCCAGGTCTTCTTCCCCTGTGTCTGTACCAGTGTTGTCAACAGCTCGAGTCCCTGTTCCAGAGGGGGTCTCCGGTCGAGACGCTCCTCATCCAGCTCGAGGTCCTGTTCCCGAGGGGGTCTCCGGTCGAGACGCTCCTCATCCAGCTCGAGGTCCTGTTCCCGAGGGGGTCTCCGGTCGAGACGCTCCTCATCCAGCTCGAGGTCCTGTTCCCGAGGGGGTCTCCGGTCGAGACGCTCCTCATCCAGCTCGAGTTCCTGTTCCTGAGGGGATCTTAGGTCGAGACGTTCCTCATCCAGCTCGAGGTCCTGTTCCCGAGGGGGTCTCTGGTCGAGACGCTCCTCATCCAGCTCGAGGTCCTGTTCCCGAGGGGGTCTCCGGTCGAGATGCTCCTCATCCAGCTCGAGTTCCTGTTCCTGAGGGGGTCTCCGGTCGAGACGCTCCTCATCCAGCTCGAGTTCCTGTTCCTGAGGGGGTCTCAGGTCGAGACGCCCTTTCTCTGCTACTGGTACCCGACCCGGAGATCCAGTCTGCCCGTCCACCGCTGGAGATCCAGTCTGCCCTTCAGTCTGCCAGTCCGCCTCCAGAGATTCAGCCTGCCTGCCAGCCGGAGACCCAGTCTGCCCGTCCGCCTCCAGTGATCCGGCCTGCCTGTCCTCCAGGGCACCGGTCCGGCCTGCCCGTCCGCCTGGGATTCAGCTGTCTTCGCGGCCTCCGGGCCACCCGCCGGAGGTTCTGCCCCGGTCCGTCCGGCCCCCCGGCCGGCCTCCTGGCCGGGTCCTGCCGTCTGTTCAGCCTCCGGGTGGCCCCCCCTGACCTTTGTCGGGGGGCCTGTCTTGTTTTGGTCTGTACTCCTGGTTTTCAGTCACTCATTGTCAGATCCTCATTTGGTCATGTTTGGTTTTTGTTCACTGGAGTTAATCCCTGTCGTCTGTGGTTCCCTGTCTTGAGTTCCTGGGTAATAAACCTTTTTTACCTGCACCAATTCTGCCTCCTGCCTGACTGCCTGCAATTGGGTCCTCACCTTCTCCGACGCCCACCATTCGTGACAGGTCCTTATGCTCACTAGTCCTCGGCCTCCCTCGTGACTAGCGTATAGCCTCTGGACACTGGATTTAGGGTGGAACATGCATGCATGCTGAACAGCTTCCGTGTTTTGGCATCTGTGGTCTGAACAGGAGGTCATTCAGGTATTAGCAGTGCTTACAGGAGGTCATTCCTGCCAGCAGACAGTGCCCTTTGGAAGAAGAGTTTGACTGTCAATTATATTCATTTCATAAGTAATGTTCGTTTATATTTTGAATAGCAGCAATCAGGCCCTCAGATTGAACTGCTTAAGAAAGGGACATTGCTCTATGGACTCAATAACTATTTTTAAAACTGTCAGTGAAAATAGTTCAGTGTGTGTGTGTGTACAACAATAGGATTTCCAAAAGCTTACATAGTGTGTTAACGGTAGCATTTACACCAAATCTATGACTTATTTCCCACCATATAATTTCCAGTTGGTTTGCAGGTATTAGTATTGCCTTAAACAAGGTTCACAGGGGTTCTACGGAAAAAAGTCAGAGCAGATTATAATGTGGTTTTTCTTTGTTTAGGTAATTTTATTTCTGCACAGTTTGAAAGTAATTTGAAAAAGATGCAATAAAAAGCAAAATAACGGCTATGACACAGGAATAAAAGATTGTACAACTACACTGACACCACATGGTCTAGCTTGGCAGATAAAGCTGTTTGCGAGTCATTACCCAAAACAGCTTTATCAACTCGCAAGGTTGATGGTAAAAGCTGACAGGCATCCCCACACCCCCAGTAATATCTGACAACCAAAACCACCATCATCAGCCTAACCTTCATCAACCTCAAGAGAGAGGGAATACTAGTGTGTTCATGTAAGTGTGTGTTGGGTCCACAACATCACTTTCAGTACCGCCTTCATACAAATCAAGCCCCAGCGCAACAAACTGAAACAAACTAGACATGAGGTTGCGACACTGTATGTGGTTGGATTGCTTTCTAAGGGGCTTCATTTTTTCTCTCCAAAGAGTGAAGTGGAGTTGCACAGGCCATGTACGTAAGATACCAGTCCTCATGAAACAGAAGCCCTGACAATCCAAAAGTCAACTAAAATATGACATGTCAAATTATAAGTTCAATAAGGTGAGGGAATATAGTAGGCAAATCTGTTACTCTTAATTGGTGAAATTAAGAGGCTTGACAAACTGGGAAGATTTGTAGTCTATAGTAGCACAGCTGCCAGAAAAAAATGGTTAAACAAAATTCATGAGCAAGTTGATATTCCCTCCATACACAGCACAAATTCTCCCAACATTTTTTTGTCTAATACTTCTATCACTTAACATTTGGCTTGAGCTATCTTAATCTTCTCTGGCATTTCCTCCAAGCTAGTAATCCGGATACCTCTGTAGGACCAAAACATTGTCACCACCTTCACAGCGGAAACCATTAAATCTGGCTTTGGCTTGCAACTCAAGCACAATTTATCCTCTATGTCTCAGTCTTTGTATACGCAGTAAAGTGAGAAACTGAGATTAAATACACAAGTCCTAAGGCAGTGGGTAAGGCAGGCTTAGCTATTATGAGCATCCATCTCTCAGGCTTGTCACTAGTGTAGTGCGTCAGATGTTTTTCTCTCACAGCACTCAATACAAAACACTTAAATATCAGGACATGGTTAAATGAATCTGCCTTAAGCCTGGCCAAGAAACACTTTTAATGGATTATGAAGTCATTATGGGTAGCTCTTCAGTGTTGTGGGTGCACTGCCTTGGCTGTGATGTTGGGGGTGGGGTGGACAGTGATTGGGAGCTTGCGACTAAATATGGCCTGTTGTGAAATTCTGAATTTTTCAGGACTGAAAAATGGCAAAATTCTCCTTTAATGTTTCTTTTTTTTTTTTTTTTTTTCCTTCAAGAATTAAATCCATTTATATGGATTTGACCACTACTATATGTTTAATTTCTTTCCAATTAGACAAAACTGGTTCCATGTTTGAGTATTTCACCTTCTTCTTTGACCTTATTCTTCAAGTAAACTATGATCTGCAGAGGTTGCCTCTACTTGGTCCAGTGGTGTGAAAAAGTACTACATGTGGTAGTAGGGTGGTATTGGTCCTAATTATGTTAACTGCAATGCAGCTTTCTCTGACCGCAGCACCAAAAGGTTTACAGGGCTCTCATTATGCACTTAGATTCAACTGTAAACCAGGAAACAAGGAGCCAGTAAGCTGCTGCTCCAAAACCACACCACTTCCTAGCATGCTTTGAAAACACTTTGTTCAGTTTCTTTGTTGTCCGCTGTGATCACTGTCAAAAAACATCAAGTGACAGTTGGGTTCATTTGCTAGCTTGCACAATAAAAATGATGTTGTGATATTTTAAACTTCATATTTACAGTTCTTTTGAGTCAATTGGACATTTTGCGGATTGTTATGTTATGTGATATCTCAGCTTTTTACTTTTCCACTAAGATGTTTTTAGCTTTAAATTTAGTGTGATAGTTTTATGATGTATGAAATGTATGTTCCTAATATATAGATGATTAAGGGATTAGTTCATTTTCTCCAAAACTTTGCCAGTCTTGTAGGACTGCCCAGTGACATTTCAAAAATTGGTTCTGAATGTATACTTCAAGGTTAAATGTATACAGAAACCATCAATACTTATGGACTTCTAATGAGGGACAACTAGTCGTATGGAGCACTTTTCTTTAAATCGCCTCCAAAGAAATGGTTCCCAGTATTAAGATCTCATTGTGTGCACCGATTTGTCAAAGTAATCTAAAAGTCCACACTAACTGATAAATCTTTTTCAATTACAAGATACAGCAATTGACTTGATCCCAGTTGCTTTACCACCACCGATAAAGAATAAATAAAAGCTAAATGATGATTAAAAGTAATAAACTGGTAGAGAGCATGTCTGTGGAAATCCGAGCCAAGCCTGTGCATTAATAGAATTAGAGGGTATTTCAGAGTGGCTCAACCTAAGCCAAGAGTTTTGGGCAGGCAAAGATTATAACCCGGCCTACAGCCTCGGCAGTCCTGTTTCCAGCTCATTTCTGCAAAAGATCACAGTCTATTGGCTGAATAGCTCTGCGTTAAGTGCCATGGAGGGAGAGGACATATTCAGCCAAGTCCACTGGTCCACTGGCAGCAGCAGCTGGCAAAAGAAAGTCCCAGTTCCATAGTTTAGACAGCCAACAGTAGATGATTGGCCTGGCAAAGCAGACCCACTCTGCCTAGCAAAACACATGGCAGTGCTTATGTTCTTAACCCTTACCCGTGCCCTACACTATTACATAGCTTCTACAATATATTTAGAAGTTGTATTAAGGGATGTCTGTTGTCAAACTATTGTCCCCTTATGACAAAACATTATGTTTGATGGTTTCTTGGATTTGTGAAAGGCTATAGGATGCATGCCTTTAAAGAAACAGGTGGTTAAAATCTTAAAAGTGAATAACAAATAGAATTAAAATAATTATTTAAAACATGACATAGGTTACATGAACTTATCTGTCCTGTTATCATGATTGTGGAAATTCTACGATATGATAGCAATAGCACGTAAGTAAATGTTGACTTTTAAATGTAGACCACATCATTACAGATGCCCTAAATGTATGCGGTTTTGTACCACTCTTAAAGGGAAACCAAGCAGAAAAATCAAGATTTACTGCCTGTTTAGTTTATGGAATTTACAATTAATGGTAAATTACACACAAAATTTACAAATGGAACATACAAACCTCCAGTTATCATGCTTCTACCATTCAGTTCAGATTCACCTGAAGAATGTAAGGTCTGCAGGGACTGGCTTACAAAGTACGAGGCATACTGTTTTGTTTATGGTTTATCGGTTGACTGAATCCTGGCAGTGATTGGTTTTAATTTGAATACAGGTAGGAGTTGAGATGAATATAAGACTGAACAAGCAAGCAAGGGAACAATGGCTTTCAAAACCAAATTAAATTAAATTCAATTAGAAAACCTAGGATCATAAGTTCATGTGAGGAAGTAAAGCTGCTTGTCTACAGCTATGCTTCTTTTAGGAAAAGAAAAAAATATCAAGACAAGCCTAAAATACTAAGAAAATACTGTTGTGTGTCCTTCCAAACCAAGAGAGACCTGTTGGTTAACAAGAAGTATAAAGCCGAATTTCATGAAACTTGGTGGATCACTTTCTATAAAATGTAGATGTGCTGACTTCCCATGTAGTGTTCCCAAAAAACTGGTCTGTACACTTGTTACTGTAAGACTACATCAATTCCTTATTATTGAGCTTTCCCAAAAATGATTTGAAAAACCTCCAGCTGATCCAAAATGAAATGATAAGAGATCTGATTTCTCCAATTTTAGCTTCGCTTCAATCGCTCCCTGCTAAATAAAGGATATAAATTAAAACGATCCAACTCACATCTAAAGCTTTTAATTGTATCTTAAAGATTCCATATTTTCCCAATACAGCACTTTGCACTCAAATAATACTTTGCACTCATAAAATGTATATGTTAGTAAGCCCTGCTGTAGGCTTAAGCAGCTTTGGGACTTCCGTCCACTTTTCTCTCTTTATTATTTATTCTCCATGTATAAATATGACATAATTATTGGCATTAACGTTGCTTCTCTTTCTCAGCTATCTTTGGCTTGTTGAACACTATCCTGTTTTCTTCACTCCTAACCTGTCAAGCAGATGGCCACCACCCCTGTAGATCTACTATCCTGCACCTTTTAGATGACTCTAACACACCTGAATCAAATGACTGGCTTTTTACCAGGCTTATGCAGAGCTGAATGACATGAGGGATGAGGGAATTCAGCCATTTGATTCAGGTGTGTTGGTGAAGGGATGGATGTAAAAGTTGCAGGACAGTAGATCTTGTGGACCGGACTTAGGCACCCCTGTGCTAGAGGTTTACCTTCATGTTAAAAGGGGAGTTTTTCCTCTAAACTGTCCCCTACATCCACTGCTTCCTCAGGTTGGGGAACCGAATCACAGATTCCATGCAATCTGGTTTCCTTAGATAAACAGAAACACATTTCACTTATATCAATACAGTAATATAAATTTGACTAGTAGATTTGTTTTCATTGGACTACAGTAAATTGGACTGAATTGGTCTTTCTGCAACAGTCTCTTGAGATGACTGTCAGCAATTGGTGCCATACAAATAAAGCTGAACTGCACTGAATTACATGAAGGCATAGTAAAATGTAAAATAGTAAATATCTGATTTATTACCAGATTCGATTTTAGCAGGTGTGATGCTACTTTATGTTCCAGAATTAGAAAGACAGTGTCACCACATATCTACAATATCCTCACTCACATTTCAGTTCAAGACATATCCAAGCCACTGATGTAATCGTTGGACTCTCCATTGACTTGTGCTTTCAAATTCAGTTTTGCCCCCATTTTACACATTACAGTTTCCTTGGTTAAGGTTGCACCACGGCTGGCTAAGGTTAGGCATTAATTACTACATATGTAAGGTTAGAATGGCTTGGATTCAGTCACTGTAATAAGATGTTGCATCAAAATATCACTTATCTGGATTACTGGTTGCCTAAATATGTTGGACACATCAACCAGACAACCTACTGAAACACAGAGCTAAGACAGTTGTGATGGGTGGCATCAGTACAAAGGTTTCTTCATGACTTCCTCCAGGTTTATGTAAGGCTGAGCTGGTCAAAATTCATCTTCTGGCCACAATGGGTGTCTGCACCCACTGTTAATCAATCCATTAGTTGTTGAGTTATGTCACTGGCCTAAACAAATGCAAACCTCATGGTAGTGAAAGAGAAGAAACCCCAGCAGATAATTAAAGTCAGAAAAATTCCCAAAAGAAAACTTCCCCTGAAAAACTTCTACGAAATCGATATTGGCTGCTTTTTGACTTACAATGGACTGCTATGGATGTTCTTGTTCTTTTTTTTTCTTGATATAATTGCTGCTGTTTTTCCAAAGGGACACTTTTATTATCCAATTCAAATTTATTTGTGTAGAACATTAGAACAATACATGCTGTGGGAAACTGTCCAACCATTGTGTTGTTTAGTTCTTACATGTATAAAGACTAACAGCCTATGTTTGGATGTTATGCTGATTTAATGCAATTATGGATCCTTTAAAAAATATGCCAACTCTCAAAATATTGCAGATAAAGTAAAATTTCATCTTAGTTTATGGAAAGACAACCGATAGTTAAATTAATTCAAAGCATGATTACACTGCATCTGTTGCACAATGTAAAAATGAACAGATTTCCATCTTAGAGCAACTTTCATTTTAATAAATGACAAGAATAAAAAGTTCCCATGTTCATTTTTCATTTATAACTACTTCAATCCATTCTCTGTGCAAAGAGATACATTTTACTACTCAAACAACAGAGAAAACAGCCTGCTTACACTGTAGTCCAAACCTCAAACCCCAGACCTCAAAGTTTAAGGCCTGCACGTGGCTTGAACATCTCTCATCATGCCTTCCTGAGACAGAGGCAGAGTGAGAATGTGAGTGCCAAACAGTAAAAGACAGACTCAAAGGAAGGCAAATTAGACGAAAAAAAAAAAAAAAAGATGTAACAGAAGGAAAAAGGTGTTGCAAGAAGAGGTACAGTGTATGCTGATAGAGCTGCACTCTCACAGCGTTTGCCTGTATGTTTTCAGCGCTCTATGCTGGATGGAGGGGATCAGACTGCAGCACCGAGACCCTCCAGCCAGATTTCTTGGAACGCCTGACACAGTGTTCTGCCAGGATTGTGTCAATAATCTGAGTTGGTGGACTCCCTCCACTTCCAAACCCACTGCCTGTTTATCAGCAATGCCAACCACACACACACATATATGCACACATTACACAGTGATGCGCAAAATTCTGCAGAGGTCAGGTTGAAAGATATTCTGTAGTGTATTTATGCAAAATATAGTTTCTTTACTTCAGAGACAAACTTTACATTGTTTTGCAAACATGTAGATTTTACATTTGTAACTTAATACAAGTAACTTAATACTACAATAGTAATTCAATGGTACATATTCAGTGCTGAATGTTTGCCATGAATTAGAATTTTTTTTTTTAAAAATGTAGTTACTGTAAATAATTGTTGACTTTATGTGTTTATGGAGGCCCATTTGCCCTGTTCATGTTTTCTTTAAAGGTGATCGTATTACTTCTTGCTGCTGCAGTAACCATATGTTTCTCAGAGGATATCATTAAAGTTTCTGCTAATCTAATCTAAGTCTGATCTGAGGCACAGAATTGCACAGCCAAAGTGGAATTGAGTGGAAACAGCTGAAGTTAGAAGTCATGTTAGTTGTATGCAGCATACCATTTACTGATTAACTGCAAAGTTAATGTATGAATTTTGTTCTTTTCTTTAAAGACCTAATGATGAATACAAGACACAGCATCAGTGTTTATAGTAAATTTCTAATTTGTAATACTTCTGTTTTAGATTGAACTAAACCTGCAGCTGATTCCCTCATTCAGTAAAAGGCTAAAGCCTCCAAGATGGTGTTATATTGTAACACATAACATTCACAAGAAGGCTAATTTGTGATCTTACACAATTCTCTGACATCCCCGTTCCCCGATTATCAAGGACTAAGAGACTTCAACAAGCCAAATGTGGTCAGAGGCAAACATCCAGTATGAACCAGTGGGACAAGAAACCTTAGATATCTGCAATTAAATCTCATTCCTCTTTCACTACACCCACATTCTACCTTTATTTTCTGTTTTAACTTCCCTACAAGTGAAAAGTATTTTTAAACCTTCTCAAACCTAATACCTCATAGAAACATTTGTTTCTCAGTCTAAAGGGGGCTTTCCATTCATACACACATGCAGTTTACATTGATGGAGGCACAATGGCATTCACGTTTTCTTGAATGATTTTAGTAACAACTTTCAATTTTCAGCCGACAATCGTCTTTCCAGATTTCCCTTTAGCACATTCTCATATTTCTCCTGCAAGCCAATTAAGCTAAGGCATTTAATGATGCCAGTAAATGCTGAAAATGTTTAGAAAATTTACACTTTGTTCAAAATGAATTGGTAAGTGCACTGGTATATCTGCTATATACAGAGTGTGAACTAATGTGAAGATGATAAAGAACAGACCAGAGCTTAGATGAGCTATATGGCTGGTCCAGTTGCACTTTGACCAAATAGTGTCCTCCCATCCTCTAGGGTATGTACTTCCTATTGGAACTTGCCAAGTCAGCACTTCTACAAATCCAAACGTGGCAAACTTAGTATTGAGAAACCCCTAGCATACACAAGTGCTACAGAAGGTAACACATCTGTGAGAAGCAGTGGGGATATACTAGCCTGCTTTATATGTTAGTCTTTTGGCGTAAAGAAATAAATGAATGTTTGGGGTAAATCGAGGTAGCTAAGTGTACATTACTGCATGCAAGCACTGTATCTTGTGCATGGTCTAGTTAGTTAGATACAGCTTTAAAACTTAATTAAAGAGCCATACTTTGAGGGAAAAATGCACAGGCTAAATAGCAACAAAGATGAAGACTCAATTAAAATTAATCTCCATTTTTAACATGAACCCAATTTCTCTCCATTTTCTTTTTTTCTGTACTGTTTAAAACTTTGAAAGACTAAAATTTTGGAGCAAACAGAGAATCAAATGGTAACAAACTGAAGTAGTTATGATTCATCCTTGCCGAGACATCTGGATCAAGGCGGAAGATGGGATGGCGGGTGAGGACACAGGCCCATGGACTACAGCCCGCTGTCAGGTCCTCACGCAAGCACACAATGTCACATTTGGTTTTAGGCCTTTTGGATAGATACAGTGTCCTCTGAGCTCTTACCACCAGTACTGATTTAGATACAGAACTTTCACACTACAGAGGAAAGAGAAAACAATAAGTAGGTGTTACACTAGTAGCACTGAAAGATGGAAAACTAAAAAGAAGTCCTGTCATAAAGGACTAAACATGTAACTCAGTGTGACAATCAGTATAAGCCAGCCATTTGATCTGAAATAAGCTTCTTGATCCAGACTGAGATAAGTTACTGTCAGTAAAATGGCAGAGTTTTTATAGATTTCCATAATTACAGAAATTGTCAAAGCAACAGAAACTCAAACATGCACCAGAAGCAAGAAAATGGCAGTGATTCAAGGACATTATTCAAGCTAGCTGTCCAACTCTGGCAAGTAGTGATATTATCTCACCCCACTTGCAGTTTTGTTTTACATGTTAACAGAAAAATGAGTTCTTGTTGTCTTAAGAAAAATAAAAAGTGAGAACTGTGAACCTTGATGACTATTAAGGGCCCACGCTGGAGCAGCTAAAAGACCCATGCAGACCTGTCTTAAAACTATCCTATGTCTTTAAAACATGCCATTATCACAGGAGTAAAAAAAAGAACAAACAAAACAATGAGACAGCAAAAAGTTTTCCAACTTCAGAGTCAGAGTGAAAAGACATAGGCCCCGGTTGCATGTGTTTTTAATTTAGAATTAATTATCCAGAACCAAAAAATTCAGAATGAAAGTATTCCTCTTCGCTTTTACATGGAAGTATAGTAATTCCGAATAGAGGTTTATAAGGAAAAATTCATTTAATCGCCTTTATTCAATTCCACATTAGATCTAGTGGTTGGGATGGGTTCTGATTGGACAGGGGGCATGTGTGACGTATTTATGTTTACTGGAAGAAAACCAACTCCCATTCCTGCTTCTTTTCAGTTACAACATGGAAGACCACATAATAAGAACCGTTTTTGTTCTGATTTTGATTTCGGTTTTGAAGCAGCAGCTTGACACCTTGCTTCACAGCGTACTACTTCACTTTGGTTAACTAAGGAGAAGGGAGAGGGTACCATATGAGTGTCATCGCAAATAGACAAGGGAATGAGCATGCACATAATGATCGGAATTAATTTGAAACAGAAGGAACGTTTACATGATCGAGGAATTATTTAATTCCAGCTACTTACTTAGGATTTAAGTTTAATTCAAAATGGACGTTTTCATTCGGAATTAGGTGTTTACAAGGTCATTTTAAAGATGATTTCATTTTTATTCTGAGTTGAAGGATGATTAAAACTCTCATGTAAATGTGGCCATTCAGGTGAGGATCTCAAGTTAGAACAATCTCATGTCTGGGGTCAAGATTTACTAAGTGGTGCGACTTAGCATGACACTGCAATTATAGAAAAATAAAAACTTAGAATTGCCAGTTGATCTGTTCATCTATTTATTAAGTGTTGTTTTAAGTATTGACAGTAGCAATCATGCAATATATTCACTGAATCAGGTGTGTTGCAGCAGGGAAACATACCTGCTGGATAGGGTTGGGGATCCTCAGAAACAGCCAAATTTCCACCAATTAGTATCAACATCAGTTTCACCACAGAGTTCTCCTACAGTTCTTACAGTATTTGGACCTTTTCATTCTTTAGAAAAGCGTTATTACAGCCTTGTTAAAAGGAGCAAAATCAAATTTAAATTCATCAACAGCAAACAATCTTCCTCTGAACAGTTTCAGACTTAGTTTAAATCTTAATCCAAATGTTAGCTCTGTTTCCAGAAGGCAACCCATTCTTTGTTCCTACCGAAAAACCACTTCCATCCGTCACCGTGATCTGGAGAAACCACTTTCAATTCCAGCCTTAATCCAGGTCTCAGGTCCAGCTCCTGCACCGGGCTCCAGAATATCCAAAGCCCATGCAAAGACCAGGCCTGGGGTGGGCCTACTAGTTGCATGCATCTGGATCCAATCAAGGGTGTTTGTCGTCGGGAATTGAATCAAATTAAAAAGTTTAATATTTAATGCGACACCAGATGGAAGCAGAGAGGGGAAAGAGGCCCTGCGGTTAACACTAATATCCCCTTCTGAAGAACCATGCAGCATTCCTGGAGACAGAGTTGCTGGAAATATGAAGACACGTTCTCATGCTTCCATAACATCTATGCAAAAAAACACAACTATTGCTGGCAAATATGAACTAGAAAAAAAATAAAAAAACACAAATGGTGAATGACCTATTAGGCAGAGGTAAGCGTACTACCCAGCCCCTCAATCAAAATGACTAAAGGCAAGATAACAATGATGAGCAGCAGGCACTCTCTAAACCATTTAGTTCAACATCCCCTCAGCTCAAAAGAGCAAAACAGTACTTTTATATATAAGTGGTATTTCTATTACGTATGTTCACATCATCTATATTCTTTTAGTATGCCTCATTTAATGAAGATTTGGTAACATTTATCCCACAAAATCCATGCACTCACATCAAATATTCTGTAAATGCGTCTTTAATGTGACTTGGTGCCACAGAGATTCTGTGAAATCGAGATATAAATCTTACTGACGTCAGCTGAAGTTTCCTAAACTTCTTGTGTTGTAATATAACAGTATATTGAGTGTGTGCAATTCTCTGCTTATTTATGTGGATAATAAATGCCCAGTGAGCAGAGAGGCTTCAGTATACAAGAATTTATTTATGGTAGATTTGGTTTCTGATGCTTTATACTGTTTTTTGAGGGTTTTAATACTACTGGTGGCAATATTTATGGAATCGTATGTTGCAGAGATTTATTTGGAGTATGGACGTTTTTAGATATGTGTTGGGATCCATAAAACCAAGAAGATGCTGTGGTTAACTAACATGATAAAATCTGCCACTGGTTAGTTACAATACTGCTATTGGCTGCATTAAATTTATCATTGACTGAAACTAAACAAGACTGTAAATGGATGTTATTTGGTTAAATTTGTGTTAACCTAAAAGGAACAGCTGACTTCTCCATAATATACATGCCATAGTCATCATACCCTTAAAATATCCTAGTTTAAAGAAGCCTAATGGCCTTTTTTCCAAGATCCACGACTATTTGGCAATTTACTCCACACCATTCACTGTATCAACAACCAAAAAGACAGGATTTGTGGGGCTCAAGAAGGTGTTCCAGTCTCTAAATATGGAGGTGGTGGAGGAGCTGGAGCCAGTGAAAGCACAAGAGAAGGGGTTAAGGGACATAAGGCAAAAACCTAAAATGAGAAAAGAAAGAGAAAAAAAAAAAGTACAACAAACATGGTGAAGAACTATGATCTGCTTAGTTTCCCAAGAAAAAAAACATTTTACAAAAGACTCCCACACCTTTCTTAGAGTCAGAGGTAGACTGAGTAGAGACTAAATTAATCAACATAAGCTAATTCTATCAAATAGGAGGTTAACTGTGGCAACGTAATGCAGTGTGTGACCCCACTAACGAAAGGAATGCAAACAAATCTGGACAAAAGCGTAAACTGCAACACCACAGGTTAAGATATTACAGGAATACTCAACTCATGAGTTGACTGAAAAAAATCCAGTTTAAATCAGTCTAATTTAATCAGTTCTTTAACCATTTTCCTCGGTGCTTAAACTTTCCATCCACTATTAAACAGACCTACGGGGCTAGCAATGTGACATCCAACAGCTGTTTCTTAGTTGGGGGGAAAGCTTTCTACAGATCCTGGTGGAGTGTAAAGACTTGTGTTCTTTCATGCAGCAACAAAATTTGAATCATATAAAGAAATTTTGAAAATTACACACAATAAACCCTCTACTTTGGCAAGCAGACGTGCACTTCATTTGCGGCTTATCTGTGATTGGTGTCACAACCAAATTCAGCTTGTCCAAACAAATTCTGTATGATTAGAGATACATTTACTATCCAATTTATCAGATACACCTCCTCAATTGCTTGTTTACACTAATATATAAATCAGCCAATCACCTGGCTGCCAAATTGACTCATTGTGCATTTTTTTTATGTGACTAATGTAACTGAGATTCATTTCAGGACGACTCTGGCAGAAACCCAGGGCTGGGCAGCACCTGGCGTGCGTTCTCTCTCACAGCTAACACTTTGTACATGATACAGGAACATAGACATGGTAAATAATTTTTACAATAAAGTCTCTCAGCTGTACTTGCATTCTCTACAGACAAAAACAACAACCCAAACCTCATGTGATATCTACTGATACACATGCTTCCAGAAGAATACAAACATGTTGCATTGTCTTGCTGTCTGAATACACTGCATTAAGAAACAAGGAGTGAAGTGGAAAGAGAGGGGCCTGGTTGGTGGGGAGAAATGCAGAAGTGATTTCCATCCAGAGACGGTTCACTGGTGCCCAACTGCTCTCTGATCCCCCAGCGGTAACAATATTCGGCTGACATTTCACTGGAGAAACTTAATTCCACCTTCCCTCACCAGAAAAACCTTACTACAGGGCTGATGTCACACACATCCCCAATTTTAAGCCATCCACCAAATGCATGTACATATAACTGGAAAAACATGCTCAGTTCTCATCCAAATCACACTCTGATCACTAATATATGAATACTTTCCCTCCTCTCATATACAGCATAGAAAGATGTGCCAGGTCTTTGAATAGATAATCATGAGCATATGCTATAAATATTTGCTTGCATTGTATGACATAAAGAGCACATAAAATCCACATGGAAATGTCGTTAAAAAACAAACAAAAAAAAACAATTAAGAACTCAAATTAACTGAGTCTTGACCACCAAATCAAACACTATGGACTGCAAAGAACTAAACATACAAGCAAGATAAACACAGGGAACCCCGTCAGACTGCTGCTATCAGTGAAAAAATACATCCAATTTGTGCTTTGAAAATGAAAAACATGGCAAAGATTGTTTGCTGTTTGCTGACTATAACCTGCAAATCTGCATGGATTTAGAGTACACTTCACTGCAGCTCTGTATCACTTCAAGGATGGATGACTATATAGGTTATGGGAACATCTGCATCAGTTAATAGTTTCTCACATTTAGCCAAAGTTTTATTATTTTAAGAAAAACTGTTTTAAAACACATTAATTCACATTTCCACTGCCGTTATGTGAAAATAGTTTTGTCCAACAGTGTAAACAGAGGGCACCTCTGATTTTCCAGTCATTCTGGCACAGCAGAAAACACCCATCTTTACATGGTGAAAACCCATAAAGAAAACATTATGGGACATTACCCTTAATGTTAGTGCTCACATGCAACAAATCTGAGACTTTAAATGCCAAGTATGTTTCGACTGCATTATGCATACCACCCTTCCCATCTCACATTTCCCATGTTCACCAATAGCTTGTATTCAGTCATATGACTTTTGCACTCACGTACTTTCGGCAACAAAGTGGTGGTCAAATAAACCAAAATGGCTAATGTTGTGGGAGATGGAGTAGCAAACATGACATTTCAGTACAAATCAAATCAAACAGGTGAAGATTTAGCAATCCACCTGCATTTCAAGGATAAAGAAGGCTATTTTGTGGACAATAATGAGCATATTTTGGGCAGAGAAGAAGTTTGAGAGAAGAAAGTCTCTAAAGCCATCTCTAAATAGAGCAGGCTCAGATATCAGGTTCCTAAAACCTACACTGTAGCCTTGCCTTTCCGCTACAGGTGGTTTCACAACCGTTCTATATGCTGGACCAGGACTAGAACATGTGACCATGGACAATTTTGGGCATGCAGGTATCAACTGCAGTTGAGAAAGACGTGAATGATAAACAATGGGGTGTGTGAGTGACACCCTGACTTTAACATATGGATGTTGCTTTTAGACTTATACACTACCGTTTAAAAGTTTGGGGTCACTTCCCTATTAAATCCAATGGCAAAGTGACCCCAAACTTTTGAACGGTAGTGTAAGTTTTATAAACTGTATAAGCTCTCAACAAGCTAGTTCCAACTGAAACCGTTGGGATAAGGTGAAATGTCTTTAAGAACCAAGAAAAAGGACTCCAGCTGTCTTTATGTAAGCTCTTGGATTAAATTTTAAATGAAAGTTCAAGCACTGTCTGCTCTTAAAAATTTTGAAGTTAACAATGGCATACATACTTAAACGTTATCCCAGAAATTTATATGCTTTGCAGAAATACCCATTAGTTTAGTTCTGATAACTCAAGTTGTCTGTAAATTTAGATAAGCTTCTAAAAACAGCCAAGCAGATGAAATCATAAAACAGCTTGGAAGTTTAAACCTTCTTCATGTGTGGATTGGTGTGTGTGGTGTGCACACCTCCCCTAAGCCACTGAGTCTTTTTTTTTTGCCAGTTATTGTGGGCATATTTGTTTGTGTTAGAAGCTCTGATGGCATAATTTTCCCTATCTGCCCATGGTAAAGAATCCTCTAAAAAAATTCCTGGATCCAGGCGATGATCCGGAACACCCAAAATCTAATCACGTGTCCCTTATTCAATTTCTGAGGTTTCCTGAAAATTTAAACAAAATCTGTTCATAACTTTATGAGTTATGTTGCAAAGAGACAAACAAGCCAACGCCGCCAATTACACGACCTTCGCCTTGGCAGAGGTAAAATAATGAAAACACAAGGCTTTTTCCACCAATCAAGAACATGTTAGTTTCCCAAAAGTCCCTTTTGGCACTTTTTGAGTGTCAAGCAAATACATTTTCAACTTCTTGTATGTGTGTGTGTGTGTGGGTGTGTGTGCGTGTGTGTGTGTGTGTGTGCCATTTCAGGTTGGTAATGTTCTAAAAAAAAGGTTAGAGTAAAATAAGTTGTTATTCTCTTACAGTACAACGCTTGAAGTGTTTTATTATTCTTACAAATAAAAGCTCCTGCAAAGTAGCTGTTGTGAAAAAGAGGTTATTTACCTGAAACAGGAATCTCTGGTACAGCAGAAATCTCAATCTCCACACAATGTCTGTTGAGGATGAACTATGAGCTAATTTCACCACCATTTATAATTTGCATGACTAACATAGTGGATATAACCACATGTAAATACAAGCAACTGAAAATGTGCATGAGAAAGCATGCAGAAAAAATCCACATGGACAGGTTAATGGAGCTGCATACAGAAAAAAAACTTAAATGAGTACAGTGTGTAAGAATTACGGACATCTAGTGGTAAAGATATCAGAAATTATTTCAAAAATCAAGCACAGGCATGAATTTACGGTGGCCATCAGTTGCCAAAATTCTTCCAAACGTGTTTTCATCTGCAAGTGGATCCAGTGTCCTCAGGTGCAGCAATGACTGCACTACAGGGAGCTATTTCAACATTGTGTACATGCATACTGTCTTTATTTTTTAGCCTTTTTAGACATTACTCATCCCAAACAGTAATCTAGCACCTATCAAACAAAACCGGTACTTCAGTTTTAAAGCTCAGAGGATTTTCAATTCGCACACAGAGTTGTTGTCTATTCAGAGACACCATAAATATGGCAGCTACCATGTATGTGGGCCAAGTAGATACAAATAACTCATCCTATAAATAAAAATAGAACTAATTTCAGTTAAGTGATTAAATGAAGGCAAAATTTTTTAACTTCCATTTCATTTTCATCACTTTACATAAAACCGCTCTCCTACCCAACCTGTTGGCATGCCTAATGCAAAAGCATGTGTGATTCCTTGTGTGCGGTAATAAACAGGCTTAACTAAAAAGGCTAAATGTAGATCCAGACTATTTGGAGAGCCTTTTAACATTAATTCAATGGCAACTCGATAAAAGAAACTTATTGATGATGAGTTTAGGAACTTTTTTTATTAATTGTTAAAGGGCAACCATCTCTAAGGCAAGATATATCCAGCGTTCCTAAAGAAATATTGGTTGAAGGGTAAAATCCATGAAAATAAAAAACAGTCTTGCAGGTTTTCATAACTAATTTTCTTGGTGCCTTATATGGGTTTGGCATCCAAACATTTTCCACTGTTTTCCACACTGGGAAATACTGATGAATAAGTTCCAAAGTGAGGAATTAGCAATATTTAACAAGCTGAGTGGTAAAAGCAACTGCCACTTTAATATTGATTTTCTTTGGATTTTGTCTGGCTAGCTTATGATTTGCCACCTGGTTCTCTGATGGAAACATGACTTACATGGCTGCAGCTGGGTGTCGATTTCAGCTCCTACTGTTTACACTGGAGGGTGGACTCAGCTCTGTGGGCTTCATTACTACTGTTATAGAAGAAACAATAAAACAATAAAAATGATGGAAAAGTGTGAGGAAAGTAGTGTGTATGCATTTCATATATATACACAAACATATAAAAAGTGTGAGTTTTTGTATGTCTGCTTATGTGCAGCTCACGTGTTTCTAAAAGCATGAGAGAGTGTGTACAGGCATGTGTGTATGTATGCGTAGGCGTTTAGTATGCCTGCCAGTCTGGGGTTCTCCTGGCAAAGAAGGCTTCCCACTGCAGCATCAGAGGTGACGAGGTGCGAGGGCGTATCCTCACACACACACTCTCAGAAATACACACACCCATGCACACTAAGGGTTTTCCTCAGTCTCGTGCCAAAAGCAGAGAGAGGAAAACACCATCGCGAGGTGCTGGGAAATAAGCAGCATTAAAATAGTGAGGACTTTTTCCACTGGCACATTCCCACATACACTGTGTACACAGAAGTGACAGGTGACTAAGTCTGACTTCTGCGTGCCTGCACACACACACACACACACACACATGATCCTCATATGTCCAAAAAAATAAAAAATAAACTTGCAGTGCAGACACGAAAAACACCAGCACACGGCCATCATAAGCACATACACAACTTTAAATCCATCATGAAGTCAGTTGGGTACACCATTAGTGTGTTTACCACAAGTGTTGGGTTTTGGATTATATTTTGTCTGAAGTGTTTTATGTCATAAACTTGATTTATTAATATGTTCAA
>JBAFTA010000024.1:19800496-19813889 GCA_036919975.1 Melanotaenia parkinsoni
TATCTATCTATCTATCTATCTATCTATCTATCTATCTATCTATCTATCTATCTATCTATCTATCTATATATATATATTACAAAGGCAATTGATGAGACATATTATTTAGATTTGTTCTCACTGCTCAGTGGTTATCAAAGTTTTTAATCATATTTAATTTGTGTATTTCAGTTACCCTGTTGATGAAAGAGCTTCTGTTCAATAAATCCCTAAAAGAAATGACTGCTCCTCAAGGAAAGGCACAGCAATTGAAGCATATAGCATTATATTATATATATAATAGAAGTTAAGTTCTTACACAAAGTTTATTTCTCTCGGTAAGTGGTGGAAACTGTCACTTGGCAACTCTTCTGAGAAATTGCAGTATGTGGCTAATGCAGCATCCAATGATAGCTTAGCTATTTACAAAATGCTCCAAACATGGACTGATTTCCAGTTAAATAAAAGGGGAAAACCATACTGATACATGCACAGTGCTAAAACAACTGAGGAAAATTACAACTCTGAACCTGTAGCAAATAAAAACAGGTGTGAAGACACCAGCAAGGAGACTAGCCAGCAGACAGCAATTGTTTGAAGGGGAAAAAAAAGAAAGGTTTGATGTATACAAACTTGGGAAATATCCAGAAAAATGGACAGAAATTTCTCTTTGTTCTATTTACATTTTATGTGCTATGGGATATGTAGGCACACATGTTTAATATTTTGGTTGAATGGATGTGTTTTGTTTTAAAAGACAGCACTCCTCCTTGTCTTTGTCTTGCCAATATGGCTCTCATGCAAAACACAGTATAGATCATTGCTGTAGAGGATGCCTTGTTATGCAGCTACAAATAAGGAAACAGGAAATGGTACTCTGTCCTTTAATTTGTGGCAGTGGCTGAGGTATTTCTGTTTTCTAGCTAGGATGAAATCCTGCCAACCAACTGCACATTCAGATAAATGAAAGAAGGATTTTGAATAAATAATAAGATTCAGAGATATTTTAGTGATTCTCTTCTCTATAAGAAAAAAAGTAGATATAAGTAAGTTGGTCTGAGGTTGCATAGAACTTAGCTGTATTAGCTAATATGGAAAGGTCAAAACCTGATTCCATAAGGGAAAGAGTGATATATTATTGGTGTAAATTGGCTGTTCTATTTATTTATTTTTCCCACCACTGAATTCACAGAGCCTCTCCTTAGAATAGTAGTTATGGCTATAATTGAGAAATGGAGCCCTAGAGGCACTGAATGACCTCTAATTATAGTTGGTAGCATTTAAAGTGTTGCAGAGAGTTTCAATACTTGGTTGCAGTGTTTAATCTGCATGGATTTCACAATAACAAAAAAATAATCTTTATAACTTTGAAGGTATTTTAAAAAGCATGAACTGCTTGTTTGGATGCCATTTACTCATGCTGTGTGTTGTTTATTGCTTATTTTAGTATGGATAGAGAAAAATTAAAAAAGGAACTATCCATTCTGCCTGTTAGTGACTCCTCTACAGTAAGGGTGACTCATCATCTGATCTGCAGCCCCTCACTCTCTCCTGCTTCATCAGATCATTATCAGTAATGATAACCTGCTGTCACTCTGCTTCCTAGGCTCGGTGTTGTAAGGGCTTTAATTTGGGCCATCAGACCTGTTGGATCACCTCCCGGTGGCTAGGATGCAACACATTGCACCTCAAGTGGACAGAGCCTAAACAGCTTAAAAGCTTTTTTTTCAGATATGTAGCAATACTATGCAGAAATATTATTTTAATTAAATTCCATGTTTATTATATGTTCATGTCTGAATGTGATTGTCTATAGTTAACTTAAGGGCTTTTCCAATCAGCTGTTTGTTGCACTAAGGAGACTACTTGTTACAAATTAGGCTGACAGCCTTTAGAATATAAAGGAAACAAGCAACCAATTAAACTATTTCACATTTCATTGATACTGTTCAGGTTCTGCTCCTGAACTCTGGGTTTATCATTCAGTTTCTCGCTGATCCATATTTTTGTAGTTAAAGACTAAACGCCCACAGTTTGCATGACTGCCTATGCAAAAAGTCAAAACCCTTTCTTTACTAGCTTAAAGATCTCTTCTTTCTCCCATTTTGACTGTCAGTACACTCTATATTCATATCATAGCTTATTATACCTAAAGGATACCAACCTGTCCTTTAAATCTGCATCTACTGAATGCATTGTCCTGAACTCATTTGGATGGTAATGAATACAAAAGTGTGTAACAGCTGCCTGTAAAGCTGAGGGTAGAAAGGGAGAGGTTGAAGCTCCTTCTTCATACTGATATATTTTCTTTAGGACAACTTATTTTCTCCCATGCATCATTGTCTAGGTGAAAGTGAGGGAACTTCATGCATCAGTGCCCCGTAAAAATAAAAAAAATTACAGTTAATAACAATTTCAGACTGTAGGCTGTAGATGTGGATGTATCAGACTGTTGACTTTATAACCTTGCATTTGCATAGGCAACCAGCTCTGTTGTGACTGTAATTGTTCATATACACTGTCTGGCCCAAAAAAGTTGGCACCAAAGCAAAAGGTCAAACACTCTAGTATTTTGTTGGATCGCCTTTAGCTTTACTTATGGCATCATTCTCCATGTCACTGTCTCACTAATCTTCTGCAATATCACAAGATTTATTTCCATCCTGTGTTGCATAATTTTTCTCCAAGATATTTTATTGATGATGGGAGAGTGTGACAACTGTGCAAAGCCTTTTCCAGCACATCCAAAGATTCTCAGTGGGGTTTAGATGTGGACTCTGCAGTGCCGCAGCCATGTGTGAAAATGATGTCTCCTGTTCCCTAAACCACTCTTTCACAATCTGAGCCAGATGAATTCTGGTATTGTCATCTTGAAATATGGCCATGTGTAGAAAAAGTCCACTGATGGAATAACCTGCTCACTGAGCATGTTTGCATTCACACTGGTGAGCTATTTGTTCATCAAGCTGTTCAATATGTTTGAAATATTAGGTAAGCATTTAAAGACCTTTGCAGGTGTTTTGAGTTAATTAGCTGATTAGAGTGTGGCACCAGGTGTCTTCAGTTTGAACCTTTGCACAATATTCTAATTTTCTAGGATACTCAATTTGGGGTTTTCATTAGTTGCTAGTTATAATAATCAAAATTAAAAGAAATAACATTTGAAATATGTCAGTCTGGAAGGAATGCATTTCTACATTATACAAGTTTCACTTTTTGAAATGAATTAGAAAAAAAAAAAACTTTTTCATGATATTCTAATTTTATAATGAGCACCTTTATAAATCATATTATGTATCCTAAGAAAAACTGGCAGAGATTAGTTTTAATTGGGCAAATGAAGGTTATTAAGTGAAAGCCACACAGTTTCCAGAGGGATGAGTCATAAAGTATTTTTTTACTGTATGTCTTTTAATTTCTGTTTGTTTTGATTTGTTTTTTTTTCTGTGCACTGCCCTAGCCAGCAGTTTTTTTGTTTTTTTAATGGCCGTTAAAAATAAATTTAGGTTGTCCTGCCTTGCACTATCTGAATGACTTCACAATGCATATACTTAGATTTTTGTTTTTTAAATAGAAAGGAGTGCAGCTCACAGGTCTGAAACTTTGAATTATGAGCTGCCTGTCATGTTTTTAAAAAAATAATAAAAATCAAGGCAATGACTGTTTACCAGAAGCCACACTTAAGCTTTAGCATCAGTTCTATTAACTCACTGTCTCTGTGGCAAATCTGTGTAAAAGTTGTGTGTGCAGCAGACTGCGCTCAGACTCCCACAGCTTCTCTCTATCCAAATCGTGATCAATTGTCTGTATGGAATTTAGAGTAATGCATGAGTCATAGTAGTAACTGCTGACAAGAGAGAAACAGAGACACATTTTATGGGCGTCTTTGTGAGAGGGTGAGTAATTTTTGTGTGCTTTATTTGCTTTGCTAGAGCTTTGTCTGAATCAAATGATTCTCATTTGTCCATGTCTAAAAAAAATAACAGAATGGAACAATGAATGAGGCCATAATCAAATGAAAGAAGCAGAACTGATCCATTATTGCCTCATGGCTTAGCGACACAATACTGATATGTGGAATTTAAAGCTCACAGTGTGAACAGTATGAATGGAGATAGCTGACCTTTTGGAAAGATAAAACAAATGCTTGCTTGACAACGGTCGATGAAGGGTCTGTAGATTCATATATTTTAGAATGTCAACACAAAACCTCAGCAGCTGATGAAACTCTTTTTTATTGTTATTTTTACCCTCCAGAGGAAAGAAAAAAAATCTCATGCTTAATGTCATTTTATATCCTACTTCACTGGGCACTTATGGAAATCTACAATGAATTGGGAATATTTTCCGCTACTTGGATGTCAGTATTTTTCAGTAATTAGGAGCTTACAGTACATTACATTTTGAAACTGGATCTAAAGTTTCACAAAAATATGTGAGACTGCCACAAAGCATGATCTTAACTATCACAAGGTTCAAAAAACTAAATTTTAAAGCAGTTTAGAATACTTTTATTCCATGGTATGGTCATATTTTATCTTTAATTCTATGACACCTCTTGGCACAATCCTCAGGATGTCAGACAGACTTCTTGGAGATTTTTGGACTTTTGTTGGTGGTATTGCACAAATATAATGGAACTTTCCATCAATGGTATCCACTCCAGTTAAAATCCCAACTGTTGAATCTGACAAATGTCTTTGTTTAGGCTTGGATAATTTGTGGCCTGAAATTTGTAGGTCAAAAAAGGACTCCCTTTAGTAGACTTCCCTTTGTCTGTCATCTTTTTTTGTTAGGGGCATATATAATCCCAAAGGCTTGTAATGTAGGCAGACCTTTATGGTGATCCAGATAATGTCTGGCCAAAAAGCAACTGCCATTAACTGTAGAAAAGGCATATTTCTGTTCTACCAATCTACCTTTTAGTCCTATTGATAACTAATCACTCAGAGAAAGCAGACCTCAGCCAAGCCATTGTAATTTTTTATGCCAATGATTATGGACATTATTTTTGAGTTAGAAGTTCTAATTACTAAATTATCTCTGTCTTCCCATAGTAAAGTGTCTTTTAAAAATTCCTGGATCCAGGTTGTGATCCAGATCACCCCAAAATCTAATCACTTGCTCCTTATTCCATTTCTAAGATTTCCCAAAAATTTTATTCAAATTCATCTGTAACGTTGTGTGTTATGTTGCTAATGCATGACCTGAGGTAAAAAAAAAAAAAAAAAAAAGTTATGCTGTTCGAAAAATGACTAAAGGTGAGTTCCTTCTGAGCCATCTATCCACCCTTCTGTTCATTTTCTAGACCTGCTTTATCCTATTCAGTCACAGGGAAGCTGGAGCCCATCCAAGCTGCCATCAGGCAAGAGACAGGGTACACTCTAAACAGGTCAATAGTTAATTACAGGGTCAACACTGAAACAAACAACAAATAATAACACACACATATTTGCTCCAAGGATCAATTTAGAATCACCAACAAACCTAACATGCACGTTTTGTATTGTAGGAGGAACCTTCATAGACATAAACCCCCTAAATGTTAAAAGGGTTGGATTATGTGTAGAGCATACAGTGATTAAATCCAAAGGGTGTCTCTGGTTTTAGACCAGTCATACCCAACACATCTTTATTCCCAACATTTTAGGGGTTTTCACCAACATTTCCAGAGAATTCCCAGTAAGCTGTGTGGTTTGCATTTCCAGGCAGACCACAGAGTTATGGAAAATATATTCTTATGGATGACACCACTTGTTATAATGGTGGTCTGACCCTCTTAGACTGTTGTGGTCTTTCAGCTTTTTTAGTTTTTTTTTGTGTGTGTGTGTGCCCTGCATTCAGGTTGTCATCATTTCTGTTGATTAATAAACTTTATAAAATAAAGTTTCTTAATATGAATTCCAACTCAAAGTTGCATTAGAAGTTGTACTCGGCAAATACGTTCAAGAGAGATCTAGTACCAACTGAACATGTTTTAAACACCATAGTCTTCTTGAGCATTATTGCTGACCTTGGCCGTCCACTTCTCATAACTCCATTTTTCAAACAATGAAAATTCAGACTTAAAAGTTTGTAGAAGATTTGGCTGAATAAAAAGGAAACATGGATCCATCCTGCTTTCTGTCAGTGGTTGAGGCTGTTGGTGATGGTGGTGTAAAGGGGGATAGTGCTTTGGTACATTTTGGGTCCCTTATTACCAACTGAATATGGTTTTTAACCCCGAAGCCTACTTGAAAATTGTTACTGACCTCGCAATTTGACCACTTCTCATTAGCTATGTTTACATGGAGTACTTTCTCTGATCGAATGTCCAATCAGAATAAAATATGTCATGTAAACACCTCAGCTAATCCAACTGGCCTCGATTGGAAATAATTTTAATCCACTTGAGGTATGGTTGAAACCTTTTCACAATCAAATCAGCATCCATGTAAACATGTCAGCTGGAATCTCCAGCTGGTTCTGATTCTTATCTGAACTTTCTGAAAATGGCTGTTATATTACAGAGCCTGTTGTCTGAGTCATTGTTGTCTTTTATATATATAGTACTTAAAGAACCCCAGAGACCATGTGATATGTGATGTTTCTTATTGCAAATCCTTACCTGAAATTTCTGGCTGGTTCAAACCCATCATAGCTCCACAATGAATATTAGGAGTATAGGCAGAGGCAGTCTTTGCTATAGGGGGCAAATTAAATTATCTGTGTAAGAGCACACAACCAAAAGGAGGAAAAAGTTAAATATATCTCTGTAATTTTTCACAATGAGCTTTTTCCAACTACCACTCATTCCCACATAATTTTAGTACAGTGTGTGCTCTTACATCAGTGTCCTGCAGAGAAAGTCACATATACGTTGGTTGGGTTGAAAGAACAGAGAGGGAGAAGGGCGAGGATTTCTCACTTCTGACAGAGCTTCAACCATGTTCCAGGTGTAGGACAATGAGTCTGAGTTGGTTGTGTTCCATGCCTCCATTTTAATGGTGGCCGACTGGAGTTGTGACTGTAAGGTGGCTGGTGCCTGTCGAGGTGGTAATCCCAGAGTCCATTGATAGACACCAGCAGTGAGGGATGGCGTCAGGCTGAAGGATTTCTCTTAGGAGATTCAAAGAGATTCTGGTCCACCATCAGCAAAGAAGGGGAAAGTAATGCAATATCAACACTGTAGTGGGGATGGGGTGCTGCTGACTTCAAATCCGAATGTTGTTGGTCAGTGGAATAAATACTTCTAAGACCTCCTCAATCCCACCAACATATCTTCTAATGCAGAAGCAAAGTCAGGGGACCCAGGGATGGGCTCTCCCATTGGAGTTTGCCCAACCAGTCTACATGTGTTTTGTGGACCTCGAGAATGCATTTGACCATTTTCCCTGGGACTCTTGTGGGGGGTGGTCTGGGGGTCTAGCGTATCAGATCCTCTTTTATGAGCTGTCCGGTCCCTGTTCAACTGGTGCCAGAGCTTGGTCCACATTGCTGGCAATAAGTTGGACTCGTTTTCATTGAGGGTTGGTCTGTGCCAAGGCTGCCCTTGGTCACTAATTCAGTGTCTAACTTTTTATATTTGGTGGCCTCAGGATTGGGTCTCTGCTTTTTGCAGACGATGTGGTTCTGTTGGCTTCATCAGTCCGTGATCTCCAACTCTCACTGGTCACTGGAGTGATGCGGAGCCAAGTGTGAAGCAGTTGGGATGAGAATCAGCACCTCCAAATCTGAGACCAAGGTCCTCAGCCAGAAAAGGGTTAAGTGTCCTCTCCAGGTCGGGAATGAGTACTTGCCCCAAGTGGAGGATTTCAAGTACTTGAGTATTTGAGTTTTGAGTATGGAGCAAAGTAGGTCAACAGGCAGACTGGTGCTGTCTGCAGTGTTGCGGACGCTGCATTGGTCTGTTGTGGTGGAGGAGGAGCTAAGCCAGTGGGGAAGCTCTCAATTTATTGGTCGATCTTAACCCTCACCTATGGTCATGAGCTATGACCGAAAGATTGCAAATACAAACAGCCGAAATTAGTTTCCTCTTCAGGGTTGCTGGGCTCTCTGTTACAGACAGAGTGAGAGGGTAGGGAGGCGCTCAGAGTAGAGTTGCTGCTCCTCTGCGTCGAGAGAAGCCAGATGTGGCTTGGGCGTCTTTTTAACCCGTTAAGGCCCAACCCATGAGAAAATGGTAAGAAAAGTCCAATTTTTTTTTAATATGAGGTCTTTATTTGGCCCTTTAACAAAATCTAACAAAAAAATTTACATTTTTTGGGGGGGATATCTATCATTCATTACCATGTGATAGTTTAAAAATATTTTAATGTGGTTTTCTGCTTCTGAGTATCTATCAGTGGACAGAAGACATGTATCAGATTGTGTTCAACAGGATTTTGAAAATCCTGTTTATACCATAAATTGAAGAAAAATGTCTCAGAAACCGTATGTGACAAATATGTCACGTCAGGCTCTTATGGGTTAAGATGCCTCCTAGATGCCTCCCTGGTGAGGTGCTCCATGCACGTCCTACTGGGAGGAGACCCCGTGGAAGATCCAGAGCACCCTAAAGAGACTACATTGCTCAGCTGACCAGGAGGTGTCTTGGGATTGCCCCAGATGAGCTGGAAGAAGTGGCCAGGGAGAGGGAAGTCTGAGCTTCCCTGCTTGGGTTGCTGCCCCTGAGACCTGATCCTAGATAAGTGTAAGAAAATGGATGGACATATACATATAAGTAAAGTAATACCTGTCTTGACTTAACTAAATGATGAATATCTGAATCACAAAATTAATCCCAATCCTGTCACAGAGTCCACTCAAATGAACTGATACAGATGTAAAATATACTACCAGTCAAAAGCGTTGGCACATTTCCCCACTAGATTTAATGGGAAAGTGTGTCCAAACTTTAGACTGGTATTGTGTGTGAAGTATAGTGCCTTTACAGTGTTTTCCATGTTAGAATTAAAAAAAATGTAAATACATATTTAAGTAAAGAAGATAAAAAAAAATCCTTTTTTGTTTGGAAATGTTGTCAACAATAACAGTATTCACCTTTTGATGTGCAAATGGTCCAGGGGGAGAAAAGGCTGATAAGTTGAAAATGTTTAGATGGGTGTATGTGGGTGGCTACATAAGCAAGGCTGACAGGGCATGATTTTGGCACCGCTTGCTACCAGATGGCTTGACAGCGAAGCAACAGTCAACCTGCCAAGACCTATCACAGCACCAGACCAATTTCCTGTCCCTCCATCCGCTATCCTCCTAGAAGGTCTGCAGGAGCTTTGACGCAGGTGCAAATTTTTTTGTCATGTCGTGATGGCTGATTTGGTTGCTTGGAAAAGCTGTGTGCTCATTTCTTCCCAGCAGAGTAGTACAAGTGACAGCAGAGAAAGAGGTTGTGGGTGTGAGCTAGTGAAGAAGCATGTAGGAGTGTGCACTTATATGTGAGCGCTAACATCTTTTTCTCCAGAGTTGATTTTTTGTTTTTCTTTCTTTTGTCAGCTTCATATTATTTTCATAAATTAAATTAGTAGGCCATTTTTAAATAAAATTGTATCAATGTCACCGAAATGAATAGGCAGCTAAAATAAATTATCCATAACTCCCTATTATGTGAGCAACAGATTTCAAAATCAGCCATCAACACCATGGCATGGGATTTCTACTTTCTGTCCTGACACTTTTGTCAGAATTCTGCAGTCTTGGTTTTGAGCTCAATGGGGAACCCTGGCAATGTGGAAAATGTCAGTGGAGCTTTTTGCAATGGACTATGTTCTATTCTGTATTTTAATGTCTAACTTATTGTTTTTACAGTCTTAAATAAGTTATTTTATTACATAGTGCATAACAAGATCTTACAGAGATTTTTTTTCAAAGGGGGAAAAAGAAAAGTAAACATTCAGTACAATCCTTGGAAGCCAGACATCTATCCTCTTTATCCTTCATTCTACCCCAACCTCCTTATCTGACTTGTGCAACTTGTTGAAAAACCAGTACAATATTTTCCTGTTACTATGCATTATTGGCAACCAGTATGTCACTTCCACTGTGGAGAGATAACTGAAATTACTGCAGCTGCCGAGCAGTGCCCTGTCTGACAGTAAAAAAGATAACCTGTGTGTTGAAAGCTTGACAAAGCAGCACTGTGTGACAAGTTGAAAATGAGAACATGTTGAATCTGTATAGCAGCATCTTCTGTCTCAGAAAATGGGAGGTCAGTCAGCCCATAAGCTCCATGTAGAAGATTGAAAGAACCAATTCTAACTCCTCCCTGGATACTCTGGGGTTTTATAACTAATTTAAGTGTACCATGATAAATCAGTGAAGTGAGAAGCTAGCACAACCTAGAATGAGAGGTTAGCATAAGCTAGATCGAGAAAACAGTAGAAGCAAGGAGGAAAAGCGACATGGTTTGCTTTGCTGTTGTTTTGGCAGACCTGACAAGTTTTGTTAATCACTATGATAAATCAAAAAACAAATTCAGATAAGATGAGGTGAGATGAAATGAGATAAAGACACAGCTAGTGCCAGGACAATAACCTCTCTGAACATCAGTAAAACTAAAGAGATGGTGGTGGCCTTCAGGAGACAGCAGAAAGACAGACATACCCCTGTCCACACAGAAGGTGCAGAGGGTCAGCAGCTTCAAGTTCCTCAGTATCCACAACACAGAAGACTTGTCCTGGTCACTACATACAGACACTGTGGTCAGGAAACCTTGCCAGCAGCTATACTTCCTGGGCAGACTGAGGAAGAAGCATCCTCACCAACTTCAGTGGTGCAGATAGCATAAAACATCATTGGAAACAGTATCCCCTACGTCCAGGAGATTTACTGCAGCCGGTGCATGTGGAAGGCACACAACATCGTTAAGGACTACAGACATTGAGCACACAGGCTTTTTCACCAGCTGCCATGTGGCAAGTAGAACTGGAGACTTCCTGTCTGCACCAAAAAACTGAATGTTTTTACCACTAGACTGTCAGGTTCCTAAATTCAGCATAACCTGATCAAGACACTAATCTGTTATCTGTTTTTTTTATCCTCATCTGTCACAAATAAATACATGCATAAAACTTTGAATCTTAAGTGTTTACACAACACTCTTTTTTTTTTAGCTATAGTACTACTCAAAAGTTTGGAGACACTTTCCCAATTAATTTAATGAGACAGTGTCCAAACGTTTGACTGGTAGTGTATACAGAAATGGTTATTTATCTGTATGTTTAATTTATTTTTCTTTCTTTTAGTTTATCTAGTTTTTCAGCTTATTCTGACACATAATATTCCTAACCAAAGGGCCAGAGAAGACTTGTGTCAGTAGTCTTCGTTCTTTGGGCAGCTAGATGCTAATTCAGCCCTAAAACAGTTGGGTTTTGCCATTACATTCATTCATCATATATCCATTTCTTATGTAATTTCTTTTGATCTTTCCCACTGAAACAATTGCAAATCACCAATTTAAATTAACCTGTTACAGAATGTTCCTCTTTCATTTACCCTTTCATCCTCCATCGTTTCCCTTTCACCCATCAATCCTTTTCACCTTCATCCACCCACCCCACCTCTTTATCGATTTATCCTCCTTCATCCACTTCATCTCTCATCCCTTTCCCCATTCCTGCCCTTTCTCATTCCCCTTTGTGTCATTCATACATTTGTCCCTCCACTAAAGGCCTATTTATCTCAGATGCAGAAGACTTATACGCAGACAGACGGACTATTTTGTCCGTCTACTAACTGTTACGAGCTTAGCTATCTGTCACTTGATGCAGAAGACAAAGCAATGCCATCGGAAATTGCGGGGGCAATGCTGAGCAGAATAGCTGACATGTGACCAGCGAAAGAAACAAAACAGGGAAGAAGAAGAGGATAAGGAAAAAAAGAAAAGAGCAGAAGAACAAAGACGGGGACAACTGTGGAAATTGCACAAGGTTTTTTGAAGAAAAGCTATGCGAGTGTTTAGGGTGTGTTGTGTGGCTGGAGACGACTTTAAGGTGGCGCATTACCGCTGCCAACCAGTGTCTGAAACTGATGTTGGATCATGGGAATGAACTCTGAACTCAGCACTGCCTACTAGTGGAGGAATTGACTTAACATGGCAACGTAAACACATAAAAGTTTGAGGTCAGTATCATTTGTTAGGTTCCTAAGGTGGCTATGGTCTCTAACTTCCCGACATACTGAGTTTCCTCTCTGGCTTTCAGTTACAAGGCACCCCAGATGAGGCAAGCAGAAAACTTCTGAATTCATTCTTAACCTCGTCCATACATTAAAACTTTTCATTAAACCATTAAACTCACACTGATTTATATGGTCCTACTAAGGAACTGAAACATTGTGAGACAGAACCATTGAGGGATGAGACAAAGGACACAGCAGCATGTTTCAGAAGGCAGACCATACTAGCCAGAGCATGCTGCATGCAACATCATTAAATAATAACTTTGTCTTTAATCTACTTTTGTTTGCAGCTGTGTGCTGTACAAAATACAAATATTGGTTTTTGACTTTAAATAGGTCAATACACAATTTTATGACACAGGCCAGTGTCAGGGACATTGTTGGAAGCAATGGAAATTGAAAACATTGCCACTCTTCTATTTTTCTTGCATGCAACTTTGTAGCTTCCTCTTCTTAATGAATTGCTATCTAGTTCAAACAGACACAGCTGACTTACTCCAGCATCAACCCTGTATAGCAGACATAGTGGCCATGTTTACATACAGTATGAGTTTTAATTTTCCTTTATAATTCAGAATAAAAATTAAATCCTCTTAAAAAGTTACTAGTAAAGATCTAATTTCGAATGAAAATGGCTATTCTGAATTACAAATAAATCCTAAGTAAGCGGCTGGTTTATTCTGATTTTAAATCCAAATTGAATAAATTCTTGATCATGTTTATGTTTACTCTGTTTTAAATTATTTCCAGTCCTTCTGCACATGCTCGTTCCCTTATCCTGTTGCGATGACGGTTCAAGTATTCTTTCTCCCTTCTCCTTCTCAACTGACCAAAGTGAAGTAGTATGCTAGTGTTGAGCTGCTGCTTCAAAACTATAGTCAAAATCAAAGTGAAAATAATTCTTATTATCTCATCTAACATGTTGTAACCGAAAAGAAAAGAAACAGGAACTGGAGTTTGTTTATTTCCGGTAGACGTAAATACATCACATCTGCTCCCTTTATCATCCGCATCTACCTTTTTATTAGTTCACATCAAAGTTCACTTCATTTTCCACTTGCTCACAAGGAAGTCCTCTCACAGATTAAAACATCACTTTGCATCATACATGTATCTAACAATTAGATTAATTGGACGGTATTTATCTCTGTGTGTAATTATGTAATAATGCTCCCCAGTTTAACTATACAGATGCAGGCATGAAAAAGTTCCCCTTTCTGCCGACTTCCAGCCGGCTCTAAGGCAAACACCAGCCACTTAT
>JBAFTA010000024.1:19849228-19862721 GCA_036919975.1 Melanotaenia parkinsoni
CCAGATGAGGTGGCTCGGGCATCTGGTTAGGATGCCTCCTGGACGCCTCCCTGGTGAGGTGTTCTGGGCACGTCCCATTGAAAAGGGGCCCCAGGTAAGACCCAGGACACGCTGGACGGACTACATCTCTCGGCTGGCCTGGGAACGCCTCGGCATCCCTTCAGAAGAGCTGGTGAATGTGGCCGGTGAGAGGGAAGTCTGGGTTTCCCTGCTTAGGCAGCTGCCCCCGCAACCCGACTCCAGATAAGCAGCAGAAAATAGATGGATGGAAAAAGTTCATGTTTAAATCTCAGGAAAATATACTATATCAATAATAACATAAGCGCAGCATATATTTACTGTATAACAGCATATTGGGGAGGGTTTTAGAGCAAAGAGCACCACAGGGGAAATGCCAAGCATTTTTAACTTGTGCCACTTTAAGTGTTTATGTCACTTTTATTTATTGTTTTGTGTCTGCTTACTTTCACCTTGAGTTATTTTATTTTATTCTATTCTTATTTCTGACTCTACATTTGCATTCTTATTGATGCAAGTGCTACTGAGTCCCCTGATTTCCTTTGGGAAGAGTTAAGTAGTTATCTATCTACTGACATCATAGAAGGTTTATTCAGTTCAGTTAAAAAAGTTTGCACAAACCACATCATGTCATCATATTGTGATATATTTAATTGTCTTGTCCAGATGACTGTAGAGCAAATGAAGCCTTAAAAGCTTTGCCCTTGAGTAAACCATCCATGAGGCTTCATGTGCTAATTGATTGACTGAGACATGTCGTTTTCACATGTTGTTCTCATACATATTCTGGCAATACATTCCAGTAACAAGTTAGTCAGCTTGATGATGCAGAAAACAAGTTGAACCAGAAATAGCTTTGCCAAAATGATTGTGAAGTACAAACCCTGGTAAGGGGTGAGATTCAGAAGAAAAAACACAAGGATGGGGCAAACGGGAACAGAACTGCAGGGTGTATAAATACACAGAAGGAGGTGATGAATAAATGGTGAGCAGGTGTGAAAACAGCAGTGGTAAAATTAGCAGAACTCAAACAGGTGTGGAGCTAATCACAAACAGCAATACCGAAAAAAGAAAAAACACTACAGCATAACCATACAGAGAGAGAACAAAAAATATCAATGAACCTCAAATACAAACAAATCCCAACTTAAACCACATACTGTAACATCTTGATCTTTATGGGCAGCAGTGACTAGAGGCTAGGCCTGACAGCCCATGCAGAAATATTCTTAGGATAAATAAAAACCTACCATCCACTTGGTGTTTCTCACGTGTAAATTATTTTTGGAATAAGTACCAAATGAATAAATAAAAAGCATTTCTATAGAACATGTGCAGCTACACCAGACTGTGAAGGGAAGCTGCAGCTGCTGAGCATAAATTTGGGACGAGAGACATTTTCCATATTTTTTTTTTTAAATACTGCAGATCTGTGAGAGAAATATAACCAGTTAGAGCACTTTGAGATGATTTGAATGAGATAGAAGTGTGTTCTCTCTTTTATCCCGCGTTTTGTTCTACCAACAAAAGAGTAACGTACTCATGATTGACTGCCTTGTTCAGATATGACTGAGAGAGACTGTAAAAACAGAAGCTGTACACTCTGCTGACAAAGAAGAGCGAAATAAGGTATTAGGGAAATGATTAGGGATGACTCTGATGCGTGACACAGAATGCATTCAAGGCTGTCTGCCAGTGGATTTTCTCCAGCAGTCACAGAGGACTTTGTAGCTTCTGCTTTTATTTTTTCCCGGTGTATGCTGACTGCCACAGAGTCTACAGGGAGAGGAAATGCTCTCAAAGTTCATTTTTCTGATCAAATTCAGCTTTTGTTTGTTGCTCATTTTGCTTTCACGCTTTTTCTGCACAGTTACACGAATGAGCTGCAGCACAAAAGCTTACAACCGACAAACCCTGTTAACAAAGCAGAGATGCTCAGGATGAAATCAGCACTATTACAGCTCTTACTACATTTTATTTTCCCCCAAAATCTGAATGTAGCTTCCTTTTTGAGAATTGTATTATTTCATACAAAACGATTATTAGAAAGAGCTCAGTTTAAAGACAGCAACACAACAATAGCAATGTTCCTGCAAGTATACTAAACTAATCTACAACACCATTCAATCCCTATGGAGACAGTTAAAATACTAATTTCTCTTTCTTATTTTTGGTTTAAAAACAAAAGGGTACTGTTGCCACTTCTTAATGGAATAAATTTAATATAAGTTTGACTTGATCAAAAGTTAAAAACTTACCTAAATAAAATTATAAATGCACTTGGTGTGTCATTTTCTGCACAGTGGATGCCACCTTAATAGGCTATAAACTGTCAAAACTGCTTTGTATGTCTGTGTGTACGTGTGTGTTTTCACAAAATATTCAACAGATGCTAGCTAGCAGGCTCTAACCCCAGTGGCCTTTTCTTGGGTAAGCTGTCATCTCAGGGGTGGACGGTGGAAGTAGATGTCAGGAAGGATACAGAAGGACAGAAGAGAAAGCAGGACCAGTGGATAAGGAAGTAAGGAAAGGAGAGGAAACAGTCAAAAACTGGCCACCAGCCAAGAAATTATGTTTTTTTTTTGTTTGTTTTTGTTTTTTTTGTGAATCACACAAGTATAAAACAAGAAGGGAGAAGTACGGAGGGAAAACATGTTCTGAATCAAAAGATGCTATCTTTACGGAGAGAATCCATGGCAACCTTCCCACTTCAGGCTTTTAAACCTCTCTTCAAAAAGAAAGGCAGCAGATGGTCCACATTGTATAAATATTACTCACAAGCAAAAGGTTTTTATTTAGCAATTTCTTTTTACGGATGTGAAATGACATCATCTCCGTCATCAGAGTGGCTGTCATCATGTGGACAGACTAGTGGCTATTGAATGATTCTGATTCAATCCTTATATCCACCTTCACAGGTATATGTCAGGGAATCAATGAAAACCATCTCTGAGGACGACCTTCAAATAAGTAACCCTCTTTCTAAACTCTAAGTGTTGCTATATCTGGATTTTCCACTGTGTCTTTTAACAGACCTTTTGCAGATCTTTTAATACATCCTAACATACATTTAATATTATCTGATGACCTTGGGTGACTTCAGTTGTCAAAGACTGCTTCAACAAAAACCTCATTCAAATTTATGGATCATTGACAATCTTGTGCAGAACTTGACAACAACACTCTGCTTAGTAGAAAAATAAGAGACTACGAGGAGGAGAAGTTGAAAAGTCCAAGATGTGTGGAAAGCACCAACTAAGATGAGTCTGGAACCAACACCGGTTCAGCATTTCCCATCATCCCATCCTTCCTTCTTATAAGCTTTTGTAGTGAACACCACCAAAATGTGTCAAATGTTCAAGATTAAAGTTTATGGGAATATGTATCAAATCAAATCAAACTTTATTTATAAAGGGCCTTTCAGGCAACGAGCAAAACAATAATTATATCCTTCGCACACACACACAAGAAAAGAAGTAATAATTAAAAGAAAACACAAGCCTTGTGAATGAGTGGTTTCTCTAAAGGTACCTCTGCTTCCTCATCCAAAAACATGCATGTTGTTAATTATCCCTGAGATCCACCAATGACCCGTCCAGTGTGTACCCCGCCTCTCTCACAGTGGAGGCTGGGACTGAATTGAATAAATCAACAGGAAATTGATTTGTCAGCTTATCTGATTGATTGCTAGAGGCTCTCGTTAATGTTGAGAGCAGAGCAGTGCCTTATGTACATGCTGCTAAGTTTTTCAGTTTAATTTAGCCTTTCTCCAAATTGGTTTATTGCGGACAATGAATCACAAAATGTTATGAACACATTTTATTTTGTTGACAGTGAATATGAACATCAGACTTTTCACTCAGGGAATATCAAGCCACATCGTTAATTAATTAAAGTTCACGTGTTCGTCAGAGCTTACAACTAATCCATTTCTAATTTGGTGATTTTCATCAGAGTCATTTGGGTACTGCTACTGAATTAAATAGATTTTGATTCAGCCATCAAAAATTTGAACATTTTACGCAGGTAAGCTGATTGTTTCATATTCCCTGTAGAGAAAATTCATCAGTGCAGTGAAACAGTTGTTACCAGCTTTAGATTGTTGGGATTTAGACAGTGTTTTTTAGCAGAATAGGCAACAGTGAGTGAATAGGCCACTTATCATGCCAGAGAAGATAAAAATAATAGAGAAACAGCATTAGTAATACAGACTGAAATATTTTTTAGGAATAATTAAAGTTCAGGGCACACACAGGCCAATGAGGTCTGAATGTCTTTTTAAATTATTTGCTAAATCTTTATTGACGTTTGGTGACCTGCAATAAATATCATGTTGCACACTGGTACCAGACTGGACTAAACTGGAGCAAAAATATATTAAACACACTCAGATGTGATGCTTCATCTGCAGCAGCTCTGGCGAGAATGTAGTCATATATATTTAGGATTATTTACAAATGCACAAATATACATACTACATTGCACAAACATGAAAGTAGTGATTAACATTATCTTGACTTGAATGTCGATTCTCAAAAAAAAAAGTGACTAGGTACATCCAACATTTCCTTTAAAACAGTAAACACAAATAAGGTTGTAAACTTGAATAAACTAAATAACACAGTAGAAACTTGTTTATGTGCCTGCATTTACTACATTTAATCACCAAATTATAGATTTATTAGTAAGCTAATCACTTATATTTTCAAATTACACGCATCCACATAAACAGTCCTACGCTGTCTTACAGGACTGAGCAAAACCACGACCACCACATCATGCAGAATGGAGCTAAACTGAGGAAACCTGGTTGAGTTAGCTACTGACCGCTAATAAACAGTCTGAAAAAGATCAAATATTTTCCATGAAACATTTTAACGTTTAGTCTGGCAGGGAAGGAGCCTGAGGCCAGTGGTTCCAGAGAAGAGCTGGACCCACATCCATTCTGGAGATGCTTCCAGTAAGAGGCACAGAGCAGGTGTGGGCATACTTATTGCACCCTGTCTTGGTGCCTGCACATTGGGGCTTACCCCTGGTGGAAGAAATTATTGTTAATTTAGTTAAGCCAAAAAAAAAACAAGAAAGAAAGCCTTGTTTTCTATTCAGTCCCTGAATAAAATATTTTGCATTATAAACTTCAGCTTGTTCAGATGTCCAGTCTACTCAGTTATATTATATTCTATTTAAATTGTCCCATTCAATGTGTAAATAAAACCTAGACCCTCTAAGTATGGCTTCACTTTCATATAAAATTCAAGTAACAATTTAAATTCTCAAACTAAATACATGTGAATAATTTAATTTGAACATTAAAAGGTAGATTTAGTATATGGATTTTTTTTTCTTTTTATTGAATGGGTGTAAAAGGCATGACTTTGTGTCTGTAGAAGTAACAACACCTACCCAGTAGTTTTGTAAAATGATTCAAATACCAGCATCAGACTGATTAGTTTTCGTGAGACCTTATGCTGCCAGCTCTCTTGCACAAATCTGTTTGTGTCTCATTGAGCCTGTGAGTGAAAAGAGCTCAAAATTACTCTAAATTGCTCTAAACAAATTTATAGTCAGTGTGTGCTGCTTACTCTGCTAGCTATTCCTTCATTCATTCTGCAGACATGTACAGAGATTTATTTTTGTTATGAGGAATTGTTTCATGTGGTAGCATACTAAATATTTTTTCTGACACCTCTGTTACTGGCATGTGTACATTAATGTGCAATTCTGTTCCAGTTTTGTCACAATAAAACAAGGACACAGTGGCACATAACCTGATTACTTTTGCATCATTTGTTTACTTACTATTTTCTCAACCAGAGATGTTCCCATCAGCTGAGTCCTTCAGGAATTCTGTCAAACTTGTTGTATAGGAAACTCTTTAATCATAGCTAATTAGCAGCAGCATTGGCAGCCACAACAGTTGCAATGAAATATTGCAATTTTGCAAGCAATGCAGCATAAAAATCACTATATATGGTATTTACTTGAGACATAATGAAGATTTTAAAGTTTAAAAATTTGAAGATTTTAGATTTTCTCTAACAGCTGTTAGCTTAGCTTGTACATACCTGGTTTTCCAACAAAGAACCCCCTGACCACTCTCTGTGGCAGGTAAGGCGATTTATCACCTGGACAAATTTCACTGTAAGGCCAGGACATGCAGAGGGGACGTATCACATGTTTCACACCACAACCAGCACTGCCACAGCCCCGTGTTTGTAGCAGTGGCACAAATGAGGGTTTCAAAAGTAGAAGCACAGATTTATTTCTCTTCCCTTGAGTTAGTCTTCCTGTCACAAAACTTCATAAACAAAATTTTATTTTAATTTGATTTTTCCGATTTACGTGACCAGGCCTTCACATAACACACTCTCCATGTGGCTTTAATTTTCTTACAAATGCATTAATAAAATAAATTAATTAATTGAAAAAACCTAGAAAATTGTAGGTTATTTCATGCTCAAGTGAACTAGCAAATCCACAATTCCAAACCAGAAAGACTAATTACATAGGAGAAGAAATCCTGCTTATTGGCCAGCGAGCAGACGAACAGTGTCAGATTTGATGGCTGTTCCTTCTTGACAAAGAAGACCCATTTGATAATAATAGCTTGTAATGGGACTTCATTTTTCCTTTTCTGTCTTTGCTGCAAGTTTTTTGCAGCATAATAAATTGAATACTTTTTCATGCTAGACCACAAAAAGAAATGTACATCTATGACAAGAAAAGTGGTTAATGTTCTGTAGCAGACAAAACAGGGCGATGGAAAAGTCCTCGTTGCTCACTCACGTTTAAGACAGCTAACAATTATCAAATGTAGGAGATGGAGATGGGTGCTGTTGACTTTTGCTAAAACTTTAGAAAAAAAGTTTCTCTCTTTCACATAAAAACAGAGTGTGGGTATTTTCATTTTGTCTTTAGAAATCCTGAAGAACAAAGTTCCTTGTCTGAGCAGGTGATAACCAAGACAATGTTTGTCTCAAACAGAAGAGCATCGCCAATAATCTTCTGCACAAGTTTGTGCTGTTGATATTACTCTTTTAATCTGCTTTATTGAACTTTTCTTTTTAATCTTTTTGTTATTATTATTTAGGTCTGTGTGATGAGTAGTCAACCTGCTGCAAAAGGCAGTCACCATGATCTAATTTTGGAGAATGAGGGAGAGAATACAAAAAGCAAGCCTGGAGCAAGCTAAGCTGGCTGCTACTCAAAACATGGACGGTCGATGAGGATAGTTTTGCCATCTCACACAACTAAAGACTGAGAAATACATAAGCAAACATTATCAGTTGAAATCAGGAACATTCACGTCCCTCACCCAATGACATAATATCAATATGGATGAAAGAAAATGACAATAAATGACAAAAAAAAACAACATAAAAAACATGCATATGTAATATTGATAAACCCCCAGCTTCAGTATTTTGTGAGGCATCTTTTAGTTTTTAAAACTTCTGTTTTCTTTACGTGCTGACAAGCTTCCCATCCCTCTTTATTGGACTTGTTGCCCAATCTTCACGTGCAAAAGCCCCTAGCTCACTGGTGTTTGATGGCTTTCATGCTGCGAACGCTCTCTTTAAATCCCAACAAAGCTTTTCCGCTGGATTTTAATCTGGATGCCATAACAGACATTTGATGAACTTTTTCTCTGGACGTATGATTGTCTTACTGGAAAGTCCAGTGATAACCTAGGTTTAGTATATCAACAGAAAGCATCACACTCCTCTTTAAAATGGCCTGGTATTGATGTGGAAATCTATGATGCTAAGCAGAGCTGGCCCAAGGCATAAGCAAACTAAGCAGTTGCTTGGCATCACCCACCTAAATATACTGATAAAAAAAAACACATAATTTAATTTAAATAAACCATTAAAATGTTATGGTTAGCATGCAAACAGAACTAATTTAGTCAGTTCTTGCTGCCTCAGTTGTACATCGCATGCACTTTTTTATGCAGAAGAGTGCTGTAGTATTGTGGACGTTCACCAATTTTGCCTTACTTTTTGTTTCCTCAGCTACACATTCTTTAGTTGGGAAGTTTATATGTCATCCATCAATTTTCTAAATCCTGTTTATTCCAATGCAGGGTTATGGGGAGCTGGAGTAGACTGACCTCTCCCTGGTGACCTGTCCACGGTACTCATAAAGAAGTAATCCAAATCAGAATCTTAAAGCTGTACATACACTATAGGCACTCTATTTTTTATCCCAATGTGCATTGTGTCAAAGCAACTACGAACTGATGGATGACTAACAGCTTCTGTTAAATGAATATTTTGCCAAAGAAAAAAAACAACCATACAGAGCCATTAATCTTTACAGCCCATTGGAGGATGTAATGTTTTTTCAATCATTTTAATCATATATAAAAACTTTTTAAAAATGAAATAGGGCTTACTTTCTCTTTCACTCGTGTTTTAGAAGATATTCTACAGACAGAGCACTGAGTGCAAGGATATGGAATGAATTTTCTTGGTTTCTTTAGAATAACATTTTTTATTTTTTTTTCTTTATTAAGTCTGTAGAGAAAATCAGCTTTAACACTTGAGTGTAGAATGAGTCCTCTGAAATAGCTGGTAACATTACAGCTTTGGTTCTCAAGGAGCCTTTGAAATGGGTTTCAGTAGATTAAACCCAACAGATTATTTTCTGTAAGGCCTAACAGAAGGTCAATGAATTTGGCCTGAAATTTTGAAGGACCCACTATTTCCAAATAGACAGTTTGAATCCATCTCCATACAGAAGCTTGCTGAGTGTATTGTTGATTTTGTAACAATCTAGAGCAACCTACAACAATAAATTTATGCAGTCTGAAGGTCTCTGTTTTCACTTTGGTGTTCGAACATAATGCAGTTTTCATACCAATCTGTTCACTATAAATGGATATGTGAATGCCTGTCCACCCTATTCCCAATGGACCCTTTGGATCTGTGGAAGAGGCCAGTGTTAATGTACCTAGCAGAAAAAGACCACACTGGCTGCCACTGCTGTCAAGCGAAGAACAGGAAACTGAGGCTATAATTCACACATCTTCTGGACAATAGAAGACAGAAAAAATATGGCCTGATCTGATGAGTCTTGATTTCATTTGCAACATTCAGGTGGTAAGAGTAAACAACATGAAAGCATGGACCCACCTTTGGGATGTGTTGGAATATGAGATTGTCATCATGGATGTCTGCAGCAACTGTAATGTTACCATGTCAAGATGGACCTGGTACTAGAAATGTACCAGTGGGTGGTGTGTGCATATGCTCTCTCATTAAGGCTCATCTAAAACAGGGGCTGAAATAACATCAAGCCTATAAAGTAGTTTTAATTGTTAGTTTGCTTTTACTTTCATTCATATCAGAAGTCAGAAAAGAATGGGCAGACTGTATGTTCATTTGTAATCTATTATTTTGTCTTTACTTGTATGGTGTTGTTTTAATCACGTCTCCTTGCCTTGTGACCATGGATGGACTTCTTAGTTTTGTTGTGTTTTTAATATTCTGCAAAGAGCAGGATCCTTAACACCCAATTTCACCACATAATTGTTTTCTCTAATTGGTCCATTCTTTCCTATAAGTGTCTTTGACTCAGCTAGCACATGCTGCTAATTGGTAAATCAGCCTAATTTTGCCACACCTTTCTAATTGTGTTTACAGCTGTAATGAAGTTACTCAGAATTGAGGCCCTTTGCAGACGGTGATTAGATTTTCTTTCTGGTCCTCCATCCTCCCTACTAGTTGTTTTGCAGCAGCACATTGATGAAATATTACAATAAATTTACATGACAGCTTTGTTTTTGTTTGTTTTTTCTTTTCAATATTTTTTTATTGAGTTTCTTAAAGCTTTAAGAGTAGAAGCTACTAAAGGATGTAGATGATTATAGCATTATGGTGAGTCATCCCTGAGTGTTTTTCTCACCTAGCAGCTTCTTCTTCATCCTCTCTGTAGTTTCTACATGGATGCCCTACAGAGCAGGCTCATTTCTCATCACCAGCCCTGCCTACACATTACTTTTACCCCTACGTGAGTCCCCTTGTCTTCTCCACCCCTCTCCTGTTCATTGTCCGCCTGCTCTTTTGCAATCTTATTGGCCAGTTTCAAAATTTCCCCACCGAGTCCTTTGGTCTGTCTACCCAGGATAAATGTCTTTAAGGAATGCAGAATGACTCAGCACATGTTTCCCTCAGAGGTCGCTGATGTTGCGTGCCATTGCTTGTCTGGCCAGATGGCCGGTTTTTAGGCACATGGGCAACATCATTACAAGAAAACCAGAGGCAGCTTTGCTTTTTTTTTGCATCATGAATGCAAAGAAATTTTAAATAAATGCATTCATTATAAAATGAGGCATTTATGAAACAATATGAGACAGCTCTGGTTTGTGAACTTTAAATATTTTTGAGACGCTTTGTCTTCACAGCAGCAAACACTTTACACTCATGCTGCAGGTTTTTACTTGGCTTTGCCTCAGGCTACTACATCAGTGTGGCATATGTAATGCTTTCCTGCTGAATGTACAGTTGCTTTAATGGGGATGTGTCAGTCAGTTAGCACTCTGATTGACTCCGGTTCCGCCCCCAGCATTTTATATACTTTGTCCATTGCTTTAGGTTAAAGAGCTGAGAAATCCAGATGGGAGGTCTGAGTACCAGAAGTGTATATCTCATTTTTGGGTCTGGAAAGCCTCAGGATCCCCCAGGGGGAGTTAGAAAATGTTTCTGAGGAGAGCAACATTAAGATAACCTTGTCAAAGCTGTCTCCACTGCAGCAAGCACACAGAGCACAAAGAGTTGAATTCAAGTTGGCATGCATGTTTGTGTTCATACGACTGTATTCCAATATATTAGTGAGACATTTTGGAATATACTGATACAGTTTTGTGTCATTAATTAGAAAATTAATGAGAGTGGGATTGAAGAAACTGTCATGGTGAAGAAAGAGCTGAGACAAAAGGCAAAGCTCTCAATTTACCAGTCGATCTACGTTCCTACCCTCACCTATGGTCACGAGCTGTGGGAAGAAGCGGCAGAAAATGGATGGATGGATGGATGGATGGGATTGAAAGGAGACAAAAGAGAAGACAAAAAAACGTGAATTTATTTCATTTAATAGCTAGGCGTTTCAACTGTAGTAACATGCTTTAATTTTTATTAAAAGTGTCATCATTTATTTATTTATTTTTAAATCAAGTAGAGAGATCCAGAAAAATGTAAAACGTTTTAAACAAAGCAATAATGTCTATCACATCACATCCCCTATCCACGTCAGTCAAATCAACACTGTATATTTCTGTTTTGTTTCGGTTATATTTCTTTTTTGTGTTCCCATTAAGAAACATAAGGCTAACAGAGCGACCTTCAGGGCTGTATTACAACTAATTATAAAAATATTTATTTTATAATAAAATCAAAAGCGCTTCTTCTCTAAAAAGTGAGTAGTCCTCTTTCTTTTCACATTTTCTTCTTTCTTTTCCTAACACAGTTAACACAACAATGATATCAATTTCAAGCAGCTGAATAGAAACACATCACAGCTTAATTTCAAGTAACACTGGAGCGAATCTTTAAGTAACATAATATATAAAAGGGCCTCAAAAACAAATGGACTCAATCCCTTTCTCATCTTTTTAACATTATTTTCTAATATTGGATTTTTTTACTCAGTGGGAGAAATGTGCATGTGACTGTTCAGTCAGCAGCTTGAACATGAGTTTTAATGTAGTCGTGCCATTCTCTTTCACATATGAACCACTTCTTGTTATTTTTCTTTGTTTTTAAAAAGATATTTCACCAGTTTGGACTATTTTGTGTAGATATGTGAAATTAAACAAAGGTAAGATAAGTTAATTTAATATACTACATGAATGACATTCAATGTGGGGCCCAAGGACATTTTAAGGGACTTAACTGATGTGTTGCAGCCAAGCAGAAAGCATTTAAACAGGCATGCATCTTAGAAAGCAGATTCCTTGGATCTCATGACAGAACGTAGGAGAAAAAAAAACAGGTAATTTCACTCTATCATCATCCATCACTTGGAGAAAATGAATTTAGGAACGAATGAAAGCCATTATAAACATGAGGAAGCACCTGGCAAGCACTCTTAACGGCAGGTTTTCATCCAATTTAACAGTAGCTGTCATCAGCTCCACATAGAGGGGAGTTTGCCAACATGAGACGAGCAAGAGGTTCTCACTGCTGGCAACCCAAATGTGTTTATGTCCCGCTTTGATTTTAGAAACATGGCAAAGTGGTGCTGCATTTTCACATATTCTGAAGAACAGGAGTGATTCTTTTGACCCCCGATGAAAATAACAGGACAAGCTCGAATAATAAAACAGACTTATGAATGCAACATATCCATCTACTCAAAGTAGAGATAAATCAGCTGATTGGGTCAAACATTTCCATGTGTTTTTTTTAATACTATGCACTGATATAGCCAAGGAGCATTTTATACCAGAAAGGTTCCTTTTTCTTTGTTCTTTAAATATACTTAAATATATCTTTAATACAGCATTTCATACTGCATCACTGTGCCAGGAAATAGGTCCCATTAACAGAAAACATAATGGTTTACACACCACCAGCCCCACATGTGTCCCCTGAGAGAGTTTTTGTTGAACACAATAGTTTTTCCACTTTCCAAAACAATTTCATCTCTTATATAAAGTGCATATAAGCACTTTTTATTGGATACTTGTAAAATCAGTTGGAAATATCAAATATTATACAATCACCTCATGGATTTATGATCTGCTGAGAGAATCTTCATTTGGATAAAATGACAACTACATCCAACCAGACATGGATAATGATGTTCTTTATCATCTCAATATAACTAACATTTAACAATTTTAAAAGCCAAATGTCGTCTGAGACGAGCCTAAATCTAACTTTTATTATGGTCATTTCCATTGTTATGAGCGTTTTGATTACAGGAAGTAACAGTACCTCTGTTAGTTGAAGCATCATCATTTAAAGCATAATGTTGCTCCATTTTCATTGTTTGCATGACAGAAAATGATCCTTAATGAGCAATAAATGGGGTGAACAGACTTCATTTAGTTCTAGCACAGCCTCAGCAACACTGAGCCTTACGATCAATGAAGCTTTTAGACACCTCACCTTTTTATTTGCTAGTCGGTACCACGCTCTGCCTCGGTTGTATCAGAGTTGCTAAAAAGACAGGGGTTTATATCATTTTTGGCCCCAAGTTAGTTGCAATGTCTTGAAAAGGTTTAAGTCCTCTTTTTTATTTATTTACTTTTTAGCTGTGGCCGAAAAGGTCGTCAGTGCCTGTCGTGGCGGTAACCCCCGAACTTGTTGGTGGACACCGACAGTAAGGGATGCCGTCAAGCTGAAGAAGGAGTCCTATCGGGCCTTTTTGGCCTGTGGGACTCCAGAGGCTGCTCGGGCGTGGGAGGAGTTTGGAGAGGCCATGGAGAATGACTTCCGGACGGCTTCGAGGAGATTCTGGTCCACCAT
>JBAFTA010000024.1:19862821-19875617 GCA_036919975.1 Melanotaenia parkinsoni
ATGGATGGATGGATGGATGGATGGATGGACTTTTTATCGTGTTCTAATTTAAATACTGTTCTGGGAGTTTTTTATGAATACAAAATAAATTCTCTAAAAAAAGAAAGTAGCCCTGTACTGTATTGCTTCTTTTTTAAGGGGCATGATGTTTTGAGTATTTTTTGCGGGGGTGGGGTAAGCCACCTGTGTTCCTCATTCTTCACCAGCTCGGTCCCTCACAACCACACAACTGAAGCAAACATCCACCAAAAACAACAAGATATTGGCAACAGTAGTTTTGATATTTATTCTTAGATGAGTCTATTAATGCACAATATAAGCAGAAGATTCAGCCTGCCTGTGGCTGGTGGTGTAATGGTGTAGGGATATGTTCTTGGCCCACTTTATGCCCCGTAGTACCAACGTGGTCTGGTTTAACCACCACAGCCTAATAGTATTGTTGCTGTCCATCCTTTTATGACCACAGTGTAGCATCTTCTTATGGCTACTTCCAGCAGAATAATGCACCATGTCACAAAGCTCAGATCATCTTAAACTAGTTTCTCGACAGTTTTGTCAAATCTGCTTGTTCTAAACGGCATTGGGCGTGTTTGTCTTCTCAGTTTCTTCCAAAAACTGTCAGTTGCAAGTTCTGGATTTGTTTTCAAAAGAGTAGTTGTTCATTTGGGCTTTGGTCTGCTTTCTTCATAAAGCCCCCCTGATTTTCCCCTACCAGTCTACAATAAAGTGAAACAGTTCGTCCTTTTGTCAGGAAAAATCCATAGTCCTGTTTCTGTGGTTACTGCGCCCACCCGAGTCGACATGCCCCCACCCATACATGCATATGCACAACTACACCTGACAGAGTGGCAGGGTGACAATCACATTTTACCACCGGAGGTTACCGCTTGGTTTTGCATTAGTTAATTATTCTATTTATTTTTTATTCTGTTTTTCACTTACTGGAGGACTTTGTAATTTCATTGCACTTGTTACAATGACAATCAAGTTCTATTCTATTCTATGCTATTCTATTTATGAAAGCAGTTTTTGAGTTAATAACATACAATTGTATGGAAAAATATGTTTGGATGTCCTCTGTATGGATGTAATAAAATTCCAGGAATGTTGGAAATGTTTTTATATTTTTATATTATAACTTTGCATTATAGTTGATAATGGCACACTTGTTGAGAAGAAAATTTCAAACTGGCACTCCATCTCACAAAGGTCGCCGACCCCTGGTGTAAAGTAATATCTTCTTTGCACACTTTGGGCACTTTTAAGATATGGTAAAACAGGAGATACTCATCATGGATGTGCAGCCGACAAATGTGCAGCAACTGTGTGATGCTATCATGTCAATATGGAGCAAAATCTCTGAGGAATGTTTCCAACATCTTGTTGAACCTATAACACCATGAATTAAGGCGTTTTTAATGCAAACATGGGTATAACCTGGTACTTGCAAGGTGAAGCTTATAAAGGAGCTTGTGAGTGTATTTTTGCATAAAAATATTTTCCTAAAAAGAATATTTTAAAAAAGCAAAACCACCTACACAGATATAGTCTGAACATTGTGGCAGAAACTTGGACAGTTAACTAGAGCATCACTGGTGGTTTAACATGGTTACTCTCAGCCTTGTTTAATGAGACTTTCACTACATCCTACTTCCCAAGAATAAAGGTCAAACTGTAATAATGACACTTTTTCTCCATGCCATGTGCTCATGTCGGAGATCCAGGCTAACCTGCACTGAAACTCTTGTGATGATGATGATGATGATGAGCCTCTCTGCCAGGTCCACTGTGACCTGATGTCGACTCCATAATAGTATCATCAGCTTAATTTGCTGCCAAGCACAGAAAGACAGTTGTGTGTAGGAGCACATAAAACCTTTCAAGAGACAAAAGAAGTTGTTTTTTTTTCTCAGAAATCATATCACAGCTCATTTTCCCTGTCTCTCAGATGCCTGGCAACATCCTTTTATATCTTCATAGTAACAAGGAAGTCCACTTAAAGGTAAAACTTTCAACTCCCCCAGTATTTATGCACTCCACTTCAGGTTGCCAGAGGAAACCCACACTCAAAGCAAAGAGAAATAAACAGGTGCACCTCGTTGAACAAATTTGTAAAGGATACATTAAATTATATTACAGTCACATTGTTCATTCATGTATATAATTTGTGAGCAAGCCGCCTATCAAACATAGTCAGTTATCTCAGACAATGTAACAAAGGCATTCAACCATTTGGAAAAAAAAAACAGACTGCTGCTTGTTCATTTCAGCCTTGAATTTCAGTTTGGGTGTTTTTCTTTTAGCTCAGTGACTAATTTTGGCACTGTGGTTACCTTATAGAGACGCTGGCCAATCTGGGGTGAGAATATTCTACTAAAGATGTATTGTTTCTGTGACCCATGCTGACAAGCTTGAAGACTCACACTCATACACATTAGAAAATCAAAGCAAGCTGAGCAGAGCTTGTTACTGAGGATGCTGCCTCTGAATCCTGATAGAAAACCTGACATACACGGTTATCTCTAACATAATGCTGGTTTGTAGCAATCAATTACAGAACCAGGTATGAAACAAAGACAGGAAAGAAAGGCAGTCTGAAAAAGGTCTATATTTACATTTAGGGAAGAAACTGATATCCACGATGGTAAATTATACATTTTAGTCTTAAATTAAGTAATAAGTTGCTCTTATACTTACCATGTACTGTGCCTCATACTTGATATCAGCATATCAAACATACCCATCCAATCTGGGAGGAGTATTAAAACGTCAAAGTTCCTACTTCATACCTTGTACTGCAGTGCAAAATATGATACCTGCTTTTCATGCCACTATCTCTGCTGTTCTTTCCCCTCAACATGATGTGTTGCAAATTGTTTTGTCAGCCCTTCCACCACCCCAGCATCTACCAGAAGGTTTTAGGTCAAGATTTCCTCCACCATCCCAATCATAAGCTTATAAAGCAAATGCACAAGTAGTGATGGAGTCAGAGCCTGATAGCAAACTTCAATCGAATCGTCTTTATCAACGTTCAGTTGTCTGACTAAACCAAGTTGTTTTCATTTCTAACCTGAACCAGGGGATGTTTTTGGCTAGACCGAACAAGGAGGTGACAAAGTTCTGTAATAAAATGTTGTATTTACATGTAACCAAGGTAACAAACACAGTGGAGTCCATGACAGTGATGGTCATGTTTTAATAAGAATGTGTTTCTGTCTCTACAGTGATTATTGTGTAAATTTATGCAAGTAGTTTCGGAATTTTGTCCAGTCACAAAGTGACAAAGGAGTTTTAGATAAGTACGATTGTGTTAATAAATCAATGTGACTTAAAGATTCAATTATGCCACTCAGTTCAATCCAGCTTTATTTGGATAGCATCAGTTCACAAAGTAATATCGAGGTTCTTTACATGCACATTTCAATTCAGAACAATTCACTGTAGTCTGATTATAATCCCAAATAAAACCTCAGTAGTTTCCAAGTTATAATAAGTCAATTCATACAAATATTCACCTAGCTGAGGAAACATGTCAAAGGAAACTTTTCAGGACTACATTTACTTCAGAGTTGTATTTTAGGCTGTAACTTTAGGACACCATTACTGGGTTTATTTAAGCATGTTAAAGCATGCCCAAACATGGTGCATATGTTTAAGCAAACGTTAGATGTGTTAGAGACAACTTACCGGCCAAGTTATATTAATGATCTTATCAGATATGAAAACAAGCTGGGTGCTGGCATGCAAGATGACTCAAAAACCAATTGAAATAGCATTTAAAAAAGCTCTGAATTTTTTTTAAAATTTTTTTAAAAAAATGTACCATCACTGCAGGATCTTAAAAGAAGCCAATTTTGAGCTGCAAAAATATGATTATACATGCAAACTCTATTCTGGTGTTTAAAATCCTCCATGATCTGGCCCCTGCTCCACTACAAGACTTTATAAAGACAAAAGAAAACTCAAGCAGGTCTACCAGGGCAGGTTTCAGAGGTGACTGTCTGTACCTTTGGACAAGCTGTGTTTTCACTGTGCCTAATAAACCTGGAACATAATCCTGCCGCTATGCGTGGGATTTCTACCCTCAGACTGTTTACTAAACATCTAAAATCATGCTTGTTGGACAATAAAATTGTTCTCACAACTAACATGACTTGTTTCTCATTTTTTATTGTTTCTTTATCTCTTATTTATTTGTAGTGCTATGTGTATTTTTAATATGTTGAAAACAGATTAGATTTGAGACCCCATGTGATGTGTAGGATCAGTTGGTGAAATGTGCTATACATCAGTATCTGGACATTGTGCAATGTCACACATGTACTTTATCATGTAACACACTTTGCACTTTAACATCATGTGACGTAATTTAGCACTCTGTCCTCTGCAACCTCTTAGTAAATAGCGCACTCCCTCTGGTCTCAGATCACTAATATTCTCATTTTGTTTTTATTTCCTTCTTATAACTCTAGTTATTATTGTGCACCTTCATCTCCTTCCATTATTATCTTATTGTGTTGGCCTGCCAAGGGACTAAGGATGGAAATTAACTTTGCTATAATCTTGCATCTATACATTATGTATATTATTATACACTGTTCCTTTAAAAAAAAAATGTCAGTCTCAGATATGGGGACAATGATCTGTGTGAGTGTTTGGATTAGAGGACTTGTTGCTTGTTTCTTATGGATGGGAACATTGGCACCCTGGAACAGACCACTCCAGTCAGGATAGAAATGTCTCATCGTAAGATGAAAGTAATCATTCAGAACATCAGAATTGTTTTTAAATGCTCGTCCCCTGAAAGTGATCAAGTGAACCTAAACCATGCAGTAAAAAGGTTAAGGGTGAGATGGGTAGGGGGAGTGTTAGTTTGCAATGATTCATGCACAACTATCATTAAGGATGGGCGGATCGATACTCTGGAGTCAATATTGGATTCTATACTTTTTTGAGTATCAAAATACCACTCTGCAAAAACAAACATGCTATTTGTTTTTTACTTCTGAGAGTTTTAGGCAATAAAATAGCATGTGAAGCCCAGCCAGTGTATTGCTCCTGTGTCACATGATTATGGTAGCCAATCAGATTTCATCATGATGACGCTACTGTTAGTGATATCCAGATTTAGTTTTGATATTTTACAGGTTTTTATAAGTTTTTTGTGCATTATGTTTCAGTATATTATATTCATAGTATTATTGCATATTATATTTTTTCTTTATTTTCCATTTAATAAATGTAAATAAACCTTTATTAATCTGTAGCTTAATTATTTTATCTTTTTAAAAAGATGTATCTTACCTTATTTTTGTTAAATTTACTTATTGTTTTAAAAGCGTTTCTTTCAAGTCTTTAGGTTCTTGAGTTTTATTAATATTACATATCACCCTTGCAGTAACGACATTGATGCACATTGTACAATTGTGATTTTCCTTTAAAGGGGAAAAAGTATTGGTATTACTATCAATGAAAAAGTACCATAAACTAATGGTATCGTATCGACAGGAAAAGGTTTGGTATCGGCCATCCCTAACTGACATACTCAGTATTTAATATAATTTTAGGTGTGCTCCTGAACAACTTACATTTTAAGTTTATAGTCAAGAGGCTTTGCATATAGCTGAGCACAGAGACTGGAATCATGTTAAAAGGCTTGAACCTGTTCAGAGGTTTAGAAAAAAACTCCCATTTGTGGAGTTAACATAGCAGCTTCTAGGCTTTAGTTTCAGGTTTAATTGGCAGTTTTAATAGTAGCATTTATCTTCTAACCAACATCCCCAAAAATCTCAAACTCCTCTAAGTCACAGGCCAATAGTACCTCCAGGTTTTTTCCAATGGCTCTAAGAAATTATGCATAGTAAATGTCATTCATTGTTTTACCCAGCTGATGCAATCAGCAGTAGTTCTGAATGTGAATCCCTGGACATCTTTAAATGACCTTTCATTTAAGCCCTGACTCCTGATAAATACACAAAACCCCTTAAATCATTAGTCATCCCCTGAAAAGCAATGTGGGCACTGATACTTAACAAGTCAGCTAACTAGTACTGTTAAATGTGTTTTATTCTTTTGTATCTGGGAAATAGAATAACCTATAGAAAGACACAAAGAAATTAGGCATAAATTCAAAGGTATCATCAAGAATATAGTGATAATGGATGTTCATGTAGGTTTTTGTGTAATGTGTTGTAGATGGTGTATTTGTATTTTCTATGCTGCAAGACTGCACAGCTCTTTCCTTGGCAAGGTGTCTAGTAAAATATTTTTACAAGTGAGACCTTGCCATTTGGGGATATGTGGCAATATGAAAGCAAATTAAGAAGAAAAATAAAAGGTGTTCGAACATGCGTCTGTGTTTATCTAGTCCGTCTCTCGGGATTAGACTAATCTCTGTGTATATGCTAGTATTACCAGTAGAAAATTGCTTTTGACTGCTCTATCTTTGTGCCATTTTATCTGTGATCATTTTAGCTGTGTAATTTGCTTTACTTAAAATGGTAAAACGCCAATGATACCAGCCTGAGTCTCAGCTAAACATACATCCACTTTTTCTGTCGTCCACATTTTCTATTAGGCAAAATAACCGAGTCCAGTGAAAATACACACTTGAACTTTTCCACACTTAAACAGCAAGACATTCTCAAACAGCACTTGTTTCTATAAATAGCTGTATCAGGCTAACACTTTTAATATGAGTGGGTGGGAGCAGTTGGATTTAAATGCAGAGGAGTGAGAGAAGTTACAGTGATGGAGGTTAAATCTAATTTAAAAAGCAGCAGGCAGAACCACTTGAAGTAACTGGAACATTAAGAAGACAAGTGTAGCCACTATTGTTTTTATTTGTTGTTGTACATGCAGTAGGTATTTTCCTTGAATAAATATGACTAAATAAATAATTAGCCTCATAAATAAAAATAGAACAAATAAAAAATACAGCCTGAGAATCATACAAGGGGAATTTACCATCACAGGAGATTGTCATAAAATTCTTTGGAAGAACAGTATCATACAATAACAGCTTGATTCAATCTGTGCACAGACCATGCTACATGCAACAACAGTGCATACATCCATAAATATCTGCATATATGACTCATTCTAGGAATCAAAAGTGACATAGGCTGATTAAAGAACATACAGAAGCTGTGGCAGATGGTCCACAGAAGGCTTGAGAGGGTTGTGAAGTGCCAGCTGTTGAATTTCAAAGTGCCATCATTGCCTGAGTCTTTATGCTGAATGCATTTCATATCATATTTCTTCATGTTGCACTTAAGAGAGGAGGCCATGAGGACGATGGGGACATCTACTGATCATTTTGAGGAGTTGCCCACACAATTCAGAAAAAAACATGTATTTATAATACATTATAGAAATAAAAACCCTTATGGTCCTCATGCTTATAAATGAGAAGGATCAAACTAATATAGTTAAATTGCACATACAATCAAGCTGATAAAACCCCACAAAGTTCCGAAAAGTGAATATTCTGATTTGGTTCACTGCATAGGAAAACTTTCATTGGCATAGCTCACTGAGCTGGATAATCTAAAACAAACAGTTATCTTTCCCGGTGCAGCCATGTTCAATTAGAGTTCACATGATTACTCACTCTGCTGCAAACACTGGCATTACTGATTAGACTTTTAGAGTGTGAGTACTGAATACAGATTAGCTTGTTAAATTTTAGGTATATTGTCCTCTTGGCTACCTCTTTCACAAAGTTTAGGTGTTATGACTTGCATCAAAAAGCTAAAAGAACATTTTATGGGCTGTTTATCTGACTGCCACTTCAAATTGTATCTCGTATGGCTGTAAAGTGTAATCTTCTGTCAGTAGTCATTGGGAAGGTGTTATTTGCTGTTTTACAATCTATTTGTTTATGTATTCAGCGACACGCGAGCAAACTGTAGGATTAAGGAAGTTAGTTGAGTTTTCTGTGTACGCAAAATACTAATTACTACTAGTAATGGGTACAATCAATCATTCCATAGATTAGTCTTCTTAAATATGACTCTACTACAACATCAACATGAAAAAAAACTTGAAAGTGCACAGAAATACCACAAAGGCACTGGCTGTTCCATTTAAATTTTTCTTGGAAGTCAAATTTCAGTCCTCGCTTTTACAGTCGGATTCAGGATCATGTGTCAAGGTGGTAAAGGAGCATGCTTTTCCCAGCTGGTATTGATCATTCTGAGACTCATCAACTTGCTTGTTTAGCATTTCCATAGTTTTATCTCCATTTTTTTTATCAAACTCAGCTGTTATCTGAGCCAGAGTCTTGCCCTTTGTCTCTGGCAAAGTAATCCTCAAAAACACAGCAGACACCAAACACACAGCTAAGAAAGGCAGGAAGCAGTAGTTACCAAGGCCGTTCACAATGAAGGGGAAAAACATTCCCACCGTGAACAGGCTGATCCACATTAGAGAGCCTGCGACCATGTATGCAGCTGGCCGAGCTGCCTGGTCAAAGATCTCAGCTGGTAAAATCCCCGTTACCCCTGCAGGGCCTAAGCCGAAGCTGAGGATGTAGGCGAACACACATGCCATGCTGAGGTATTGCATCCCTGCCAGCCCTCGGCTCTGAAGGGTAAGAGCTACAGTAAAAACTATACTCCAACAACTCATAAGAGTGTAACCCCCAATGAGAAGGTACCTGCGGCCCACACGTTCAATCAGGAGGTTACTCAGAACAGAAGCGGTAAACTCACATGCCCCCGTTCCAATGGTAATGTACTGTATTTTCTCTGGGGGTATCCCTGCTTCAAGGAAAATGTAGGATGCATAGAAGTAAATAGAATCATTGCCACAGAGCATCATAGCGCTGCTAGCAGCCATGACCGTCCTGAGCTGGGATCGTAGGTTAGGGTCCTTGAACAAGGACCAAGGCGTCTTGGAGGGGACAGCAGAGCCTGTTTTTAAAGCTGCTGACATTTGCTGCTGCTGTTCCTGAAGCATTTCCTCCATCTCCAAAGCAGGAGCTTCCCCACCGCGGAGCCTTCCAAGAGCCTGGATACATGCTTCCCTATCTCCACGGTCAATAAGAAGGTATCTAGGGCTTTCTGGGAACCAGGGTAGGGTAACTAGTTGGATCAATGCTGGTACGGCATTACTAGCTAATAAGTATGGCCAAAGAGGCTCCGTTCCTAGTAATTCGCTGATTCCAACAATCTGACCAAAAAAGATCCCAAATGCAGTGAAAACAGAAGAGGAAAAAGCCACGGCACCTCTGAGGTGTTTGGGAGCACTCTCTCCAAAGTACATAGGCTGGATGTTCATACTGACACCAGAGTTTATGCCCACCAGAAAACGAGCAATGATGATCATCTCAAACGCTTTTGCCACCTTGCATGTCAGTACAAGCACAGCACCAACAAGTAGGAAGGTGTTGTTCAAAAGCAGGGACTTCTTTCTACCAAAGCGGACAGCCATAGGCCCTGCCAGCAAGGCCCCTAGCAAGCCACCTAATGAGAAAGCTGACACGATAATAGTCCACACCAGGGTCACCTGGGGGGTATCCAAACCTGTACCCCAGCGCTCCATATAGGTATTGTTAATGAAGTTCTGGATATAGCTGGTGGGAGCATTGATGATTGAGATGTTGTAGCCATATTGGAAGGTGCCTCCAATAGCAGCAGAGCACACAGTCAGAGTAAGGGTCCTGGCAATGCCCGAAGGTTTGTTGGTTTCCTCTGGCTCATTTTGTCCTGTAGAGTTCATCTGAATGGCAGTTGTCCCAATTTGTCCTATAGCTTTGTAATCATTACAATCTCAAGAGCTAGCTTGTGGTTGTTTAGTTTCTTGTTTAATGAAATATATCATACAGACTGTTTTGTCGAGAGTCACCATGCATATGTCCTTATCATGTGTATCAGAAAGGGAAGTGATTATTCTACAGTTATAGCCGGTATATAACTTATTTTACCTTAGCATTATCTGTCAGGCTATCTTGTTCAGGTTTTGTTTCACTGACCCACTAAACTTACAAAGAATAAAACAGTAGCGACGCATCCCACAATAAGTACGTAGCATAAAACAAAAAAATATACAAATGTTACTTTTTTCATCTAAGGACAGCTAGAACTTGTAAGACGTTTAGTTGTGAAAAAAAATTCCTGACAGTCTAAATTTGGGGAATACAAACAACAAGTTCCACGTGCCTATGCGCCTATGCGACGTGCGTAGAGGCTGTTCATTGGTTTAAAATGAGTTGGCGTGTTACGTCATCTCCCTGCGACTGCACCGTTTCGAACAGGTGAAAAATGTAAGTCTGTACTACTCTTTCGTGTAATGTTTGTTCTTTTTCATATGCATGGCCGATAAATACCAAGTTAATGTGCTGAAGTTATAATAAACGTACATTTTTGGTTTTAACGTGGATGTAAATATTAGCTGAACGTTATATTTTAATTAGCGTGTTACCCAATGCTAACGCCGTGGTTAACGATACATTAGCTAGCCAAACTACATATTCAATTTTGATAGTTAATGGGTTTTGGCAAATTATTGTGATCTGCAATTATTAGCTAGGTTTGGTATTATTGGGAGCATGAATTATGCTGGAGAGAAAAGCAAAGAGGTGAGGAGAAAGCAGCGTTGATTGTTTAGGAGTAAGAAGGGATAAAGGCACTGTACCCATTCAGGGACTCTGATCCTGACGGAAGTAGGCAAGAGAGGATGAATTATGAGATATGCTAAACCCCAAGAAAATACAATAACCTTGGGTGCGGAAAATGTGAATGAAAAGTAACTGAAAACTAAAAAAGCAGTAATTGTAGCATTAAGGAAACCAGAGGTAGTGCAGATTTTGAAATATACGAATGTTAATGGTATTTATTCGCAATTCAGTTAATAGAGGGGTATAGATAAATGTCAATAAGGATACCGTTTGGTTGAATTGATTTCATCCCAGTAAGCTTGTTTGACAGAAAAGTTCTTCAGATACAGCTGGCTCTTTTATTAATTTATTATAATCTTAACACTAATCCATTTGTTTTGTTTTGTTTTGTATATATGTACTTGTTATAGTTTTCCTATTTAGGAACAGAAATGACCACAAACCAGATTAGATTTTGGAGTTATTTCCTTTCTCTGACACTTAAACCCTGAGGAGAGACAGAGGAGTTATTCATTTAATCTATGATAACTGATAAAGACTGAAATTCTGTATTCATTGGTTTAAAAAGACATATGGTTTGCATTAATATCTTAATGACAAGTTCTGTCTGACAGGAGGTTCTAGTGCTGTGAAAATATTCTGGATTTTGACCTACATGTGGGCAATAAAAATCTGGACTCTTGTTTGTTTCTTTTTGATCAAATAGGGCACCTTCTCCAACAAAGAAGAAGGAGGATGACAAAAGCAAACCACGCGGTAAGGAGAAATCAGGAGCCACAAAGGAAGGAGCCAACAAAGATCGTGGAAGAGACAAGACCCGGACTCGGCGTAGCGCCTCCAGCGGGAGCAGCAGGTCAGCAGCTGCTGTTAGGAAACAAAACTCATCTCACGTTTGTCTTCAGTTCTGTTTCTGAGCCTTTAAAAACAAGTGGATTCATCCCCTGGTTTAATCTAACTTGTCATTTAGGTCCAGCTCGAGCTCCAGCAGCAGCTCCGGTTCCAGCTCCGGCTCCTCCAGTGGCTCCAGCTCCTCTGCTTCCAGCCACTCGGGCTCCTCCAGCTCCCGTTCCTCTTCCTCCTCATCCTCATCCTCCTCTCCAAGCCCCAGCCGCCAGCGTCACAACAACAGACGACGCTCGCGCTCAAAGTATGAAACTGGTTACCGTGGAAGTAGATTAAAAACTTGAATGTGATAATACATGAACAACGAATTTTTGCTACCTCTCTTAAACCTGTAATTTTGGTCATGTATTATTTTTGCAGGAGATTATTCTTATTGCTTAATACTTCTAAAAAAGCTCATCTTAAGAGCATGTCTATACATGATTAGGTTTTTAAATGAAGGACAAATGTCTCTGTAGGTCAAAATCAGCAAAGAAAGATGACAGAGATCGCCGCCGTAGGAGCCCCACACCCAAACCTACCAAGGTTTACCTGGGCCGGCTGACCAGAAATGTCATCAAGGTAAACTCTAAACCACAATTCTTGCTTTTACTGGTTTATGCTTATTAACGTTATACATATTTTTTAGTGCGTGTGTGTCAGTATTAACATTTTGTGATATTTTATTGTGCTGGGCATGTTAATGCAATGCTTAATTAATGATGTTAATTTTTTTTAATTGCACGTTAAGGTTTTTTTTTTTTTTTTTTCTCTGGCCGCTAGCTTTGATGACAAACATGGCGTCCATGTCTCCCTTCCCTGCTGCAGCCCTTCGTCTAATGTAATCAGGAGAGAGTGGGTTTATTAACATGAGGAGACGTTTTCTGTCTGGAACTTAATAAAGAACTGACGTTTCTCTTTGTCAAAATCCATGCAGATGGCAGAACATCATGATTTTTGGACAGGAAACTGCTCCCAAAAGACAGTTAAATATTTTTCGGACTTTGTGTACCTGGTCTTTAATTATTGTTGTCTTAACTGTGTTTGGTGGTGATAGAAATGGTTTTGCTGAGATTCTGGGCTTTCTGTAGAAACCACACACATATGTCTGTAGTTGCACATCGGACGCATCACCCGGAAACGAGATGTTAACCCCTTAACTCCCAGTAGCAGAGGCTGCTGGTGCAGTCAAGCTAAGAATGAAAGGTTAGAGAAATTATAGGCCAGAAATCTGGATAATGAAGCAGTGAAGCTGCATGGATGGAAGTTATTGTGCATATTGTGAATATTTCT
>JBAFTA010000024.1:19891089-19921322 GCA_036919975.1 Melanotaenia parkinsoni
GAACAAGAATAATAATAATAACAATAATAAGAGAATGGAAAAACACCTAGAGTGCGCTGGGTTGTATATATATATATAGAGAGAGAGAGAGAGAGAGAGAGAGAGAGAGAGAGAGATCATTACCGGTGAGCCCTAAAACCATTAACCCAATTATCGGTTGAAACTTACCTTATTTGGGGGGATATGCAGTTCATAGCAAGACCGCTAGAGGTCTCTCTTCTATAAGACAAGATCGGAGGGGGCAGGAGACGATCAGGCAGGGGAGGAGGAGGAGGTGGAGGAGCTGGTGGTAACCTATAGGCTTGATTATTATGCAGTCAGCTAGACTCTGTAATAGAGACATCAGAAGGGAACAGAGAGGGGGGCTTGTCGATACGGATCATTCAGTCTTGTTCAGTCCCTTTCAATCTCCAAGCATTCTGCTAAGGACCAGCTCAGATCGGAGGTGACAGGTGATCAGCTGGTCTGTCTGTCTGTGTCGGACGCCAGTAGTGGATGATCTCAGGCAGGCTTTTATTCCCACGGCGGTGAGGCTGGACGGTTAAATGCACCATGGCGCTGGAACCGGACGGGAACAAGCTGCTGCTGCAAGACGTACTGGCAAGACCCGGTAACGATACATGCGCGGACTGCGGCAATCCAGGTAAGACGCCCCGCTCCCCAGCTGCTTAAGCCGGTGCCAAACGAACCAGTGCATGCAGCTGCAGCTGCACTAATGCATGCAAAGCTGCTGTGCACGAGGTGGGAAGATAAAAGAGCTGGGTCTTCAGAAGCCAACAGTTTGAGTCAGTGAATTAAAGCCATTCATGGTGACAAAGGTCTGCCTGACAAACTCTCATTTGTGCAGGTACAAGGCCTAGCAGTCCAGACTCTAGACTAAAGTCTGCCTTATAAAACCATAAAATAAGTCAGGGTGTGTGAGTGTGTGCAAAGAAATGTCAAACCCTTTTCCACATGTTTGCCTGTGAGTGTTGTTAAATACCACCAGCAGCTTCAACAGACTATTTGCATCTCATTTAAAAACGTGTTATACCTCCATATGCTGCATGCTGTTAATAGTCTTTAGTTGGCAGCTAAATCATTTTTCAGTGTCTTTTTTTCATTTTCTTCTCTGTCCGTCCTTTCTCTTCCTGCTCTTCCCTTGATTACCCCTATTCAATACTTCTCTCTTCCCTCTCTGAAATGGCAGTAAACCAGTAAGTGGCCACTAAGGCTCCAGTGCGGGCCAAATGCCCAGTACTTGGAGCTGAGCCCGCCCAGGATGCCTGTTCCTTGGCCCCGGTTACAGCTCCTTTGAGAACTGGCTGTAGCAGAGCAGCTCTGCGGAGCCAGAGGTACTCTTGCAAAAGTAGATGGCTTTGTCTTAAATCTTCATTTAAAGACGAGCATATCTCAAATGACTACAGAAGATAGAAGAAAATGTTGGTTTGTGTATGTGTTTTGGTTATATCAGTTTCAAAGTTGGCTGTCACAATCACAGCTGCCAGAAACCACAAAAAGGCATTCACAGGACAATGTTGTATAGAGACGCTCTGCCATCTTGGCCCATTTCTTGTCTCACATGGCGAAAAGGTGGAACAAAAATGCTCTCCCACAAACCTGACACACAGAATGACGACACCCAACGAAAGTGAAAGAGTTCGGCCTGGTATGAGCGGTGTGAAAGGAGTAGTACACGATTATTCATCTAAACCATAAAATAATTCTCTATATGACTTTTGAAATGCCTTGTTTATTTTTTCCCACAAGTCCTGTTTTGGCAACTACAGCTACTACTTACATTCAGGATTATATTATAGCCCTATGTCACTGGATGGTACAATTGCTTTCACACTGCAAGTAAACCAAGAAGCAAGAACAGTATACCACTGTTCGCTTCTTTGGTTGGTACCGGAGTGCAAATGAGCTTTCGCACTGTTCCAAACTAACCAGCAGACTAGCAGTGCCAGTGTGAATTCACCATTAGAACTAAAAAAACAGAGATTTGGACCCAGGGAAGGGGACTCGATTCTGGGACTCGGACTTGAGTCAAACTTAAATTGCATTTCCAGTGACTTGAGACTCGACTCAGACCTGCGACTTGACACTTGTGAACAATCTTTTAATTACTTCTGCCAAGGCAGAGGTCATGTATTTGGCGGCATTGGTTTGTCTGTCTGTCTGTTAGCAATTTAACTCAAAAAAATATGGACAAAATTTGATGACATTCTCAGGAAATCTCAGATATAGAATAAGAGACAAGTTATTAGATTATGAAAGCGTAATGTTAGCATCTATGTTAGCAATTAGCTTAGAGCCTTCTGTGTAAACATGAGCTGTTACTACCTATTTACTAAAATAATGTTACTGTAACTCCATCAGATTGGTTCCACTCCACTGTTCAGAAGAAGAATGAGACATTTACTGAACACAGTTTTCATAAACTGCTGACTTTACCATGATGGCGTTAAACTGGGTCCAAACTGGTATCAGATCCACTGTAAACAACAAGGTTTTACTTTGTCTGTTTATGAGAAAAGTCCAGCTGTTCCTGATTTAGGAATGTAAGGAATATTTTTTGGACCTGCAAGTACTGGATCTAAATAAATTTAAATATTGAGTGTTTTGTTTTTTTGTTTTGTTTTGTTTTTTTGGGTTTTTTTATACAATTTTTAAAAGTTGAATGTTCATATTTTCTGTACTCACGTGACAGTTATTTCAAGCCTTTAATTAAAACTATTTAGATTTTTCCGATGCACTAGTGCAGGGATCACCAGCAGTGGATTTCTTGACCCACAGTCCTGCAGATTTTACATGTTTATCTGCTCCAGAACACCTGAGTCAAATTATTAATGGGTCATTAAAAGGCTGTGCAGATGGTGACTACAAGCTGTCATCTGTGTTCAGGTTTGTTGCAGCAGGGAAACATATAAAACCTGCAAGACCATTGGTGATCCTGCACTAAAGTATAGCATATTAGCCCTCCCTACATTCAGGAACCCAGTCCTGGGTTAAGTAACTACAACTAAATATTTTACTGACAAATGTTTTTTTTAATAATTGAAAGGTCTGGACTGCAGGCATGCTAGTCCAGCATCCACAATTTTATATAGGTACATATTTTGATTGTTTGTCATTCTTATAGACAATTGTAATTTTGTAAGATATTGTAAGAACCAGAACCAGAACCACTCCTTTCAAAGAGCCAGTCTTTTGAATGGCTCTTTGAAAAGAGCGGCTCCTCAAGATCCGACTCACTTTAAAGAGCCATAAATCCCATCTCTACACCCCTGCTTGCAGCGCAATTACACAGAGTACTCCTTTGTGATTGGTTAATTATGTGATTACATATTTCTGGATTTCTGGAGCTTCTCAGGGAGTTTGTGAGGTAACCATTTCACCAGCGTCAGCTACATGGCTTTACCATACACAGACATTGCATGAGTATAAATCCAGCTTTAGGTGACATGACTTTCAGGAAGTACTTGAAATCAAAACAGAATGCGACTGTGACAAATATGGCTTTGTTAGAAACTTTGAAAGAGTTAAGGATTATTGAACATTTCAACTGTTGAAAGTCTCAAAACAACAACTTATTTATGTAAATATTGAATAACATTTGATAAAATATTCCTCATTGCCTACTTTTTCCTCTGAATCAGTACACATTGTGCATGTCAAAAGTGCTACAGTCAATCTTTCCATCAGGTAAACACAACTGATCGGCCCACTAAATCTAATATTTGTATATAAAAGTATATAACACTAATATTTGTCTATGTAAATTGCTACTGCCTTGCCAGACGTGTAGGTTGCCAGGTCTATAGGCAGTAGTGTTCCCTGCCTTGTGCATTACAAATGCAGGCTTTTGAACTGAGCACAGATAATAAGCCGAATTGGTCCCTTTGTTCTTTAGTCCAGAGGATGCAGCAGCCATGATTGCCAAAAGGAATTTTCTATCTCCTCTGATGACAGTTCTCTACTTAGTCTCAGTCCATTTTGGAGGAGCTTTGACCCAGACATGACATTGGCATTTCTGAATCATCTTCACATGTCTTCTTAACTGGATAGAGCTTCATCCTGCTTTTGTGGATGGCTCGTTGAACAATGTTCACAGACAAGTGTTCCTGAGCCACGATAAAATCATTTCAATTTTTTTATTACATATTGTAAGCATCCAGTATTGATTTTCAGCCATGTCTTCTGTTCATAGAGTTGTCTCTGAATTGTCTGACTATTTTTTCTTATCACCTGCATGATGTAGTTATCAAAATATTGAGTAATTCAGAACCTCTGCCCATATTTTACCCATGAGAGACTCTTCCTCTCTATGGTGCTCGTTTTAAACTCAAACATGTTGCCAGTCATAAAAATAATTATTAATTAGTTTCAATGTATTCCTCCTGTTATTTCTTGTTAGTATAACTGACTTCTAATGCAGCAACTTTTTAAAACCATGTTGCTGCCATCATAGTTAAGATGAGCTAATGTTTTTCATTAAATTACTGAATGTTTCACCTCAAACATTTGATTAGTTTTTTTTATGTACCATACTGAACACAACATTGATTTATTACATTTGCAAATCACAGCCTCCTGGTTACATTTACACTTTGCATGTAGTAAAATTTGAAGAAGTGAAATTTGCAGATAATATGTTAACACTTGACTATCTCATGTAAATTGGAAATGAATGTCAGCTTGTTCCTGAAAGACGGGGAGAGAAATTGCAGTTTTTCAACTTTTTGACCATCTATTAAACGTCAGCAAGCATTTTGCACTGTCAACGTAAGCACTTTTAGCTAGGCTAAAAACACTGAGTTTTGTTTAGGTAAAACTGGAATAATGATGGATACTAAAACAATTATTTGACTTAGTGTTTCCCTGCACTGTTCTGTAAAAGTGGCTCTAAATTTTCTCAGGTTGAGACTGTCTTCCAGTCACCCCTGACAAGTACACCGCTTTCACCTTTGCAGCCATAACACAATCAAAGTATTTCCATATGAAGCTAAAGTGGAACAGATGTTTCATGTTGACTCAGTGCCAAGATGGGGATCTTATCTCTGGACCACCACTTTCCAGCCTTGTCTCCTTAGCCTTGTCAGAAAAACTGAAAGAATAGCAGATCATCACAGGACATAGCAGCAGACTAACATCAGGCTAACATCTATTGCACTGGTCACCAACTCCGGTCCCCGAGATCAACCATTCTGCAGGTTTTAGTGTTTTCCTGCTAAAACACCTGATTCAAAAGAAAATGTTCAACAACTTCTGATTGATTTGAGTCAAATGTGTTGCAGCAGGGAAACACTAAAACCTGCAGGATGGTTGATCTCAGTGACTAGAGTTGGTGACCACCGACTTAGATGATGTAAAAGGTGGCATGAATATATACATATACCGATAGAAACAATAATGTAAAAAGAAAAAAAACAATTTTATTACGTTAACAATCATTGCTTACATAAATGTCAAATACTGGTGATAACAGTGTCTACAGGTAAAGGTAAAATACTCAAATGACTCATTAAATATTTAGTTGTCTGTCATATGTTATGTGAATGTTGTGGTTCTAACTAAAACTATAACATTCACATTAAATGTGTACACATCAATGTTACTTCCTGTTTTATTGTGATGCTTACCGTCGTAAAAATCTATATACATTCATTGGCCACTTTATTGAGTACACTTGTACTCAACTGCTTGTTAAAACAAATATCAGCCAATCACATTACAGCAACTCGGTAGTAATTTGGTTATGTAGACATGGTGGAGACAACTTACTGAAGTTCAAGCTGAACGTCAGAATGAGGAAGAAAGTGGACTTAAGTGATTTTATTTCGTGGTTGTTGGTCTGAGTATTTCAGAAACTGCAGAGCTACTGGGATTTTCACACACAGCCATCTCAAGGGTTACAGAGAATGGTCTGAAATAGAGAAAATATTCCAGTGAGGAGCAGATGTTTGGACTAGAATGTCTTGTTGATGTCAGAGGTCAGAGGAGAATGGGCTGACTGGTGGGAGATGATAGAAATGCAACAGTAACTCAAATAAACACTAATTACCATCACAATATCATTTATAGGCCACATCACCCAGCACGGATTACAACGTATGCAGAATAGCGTCTCTGAACACACAACATGTTGATCCTTGAAGCAGATGGGCTACAGCAGCAGAAGACCACACCAGAGTGCCTCCTGTTGGCTAAGAACAGGAAACTGAGGCTACAATTCACACAGACTCACCAAAATTGGTCAAGAGAAGATGTAAAAATGTTGCCTGGTCTGATGAGTCTCCATTTCAGCAACATTCAGATGGTCCAACAGGAGATTCTCATCATAGATGCAGCAACTGTGTGATGCTGTCACGTCAATATGGAGCAAAATCTCTGAGGAATGTTTCTAACACCTTGTTGAATCTATCACACCAAGAATTAAGGCAGTTCTGAAGGCAAAACGGGTCCAATCTGATACTAGCAAGGTGTTTGTAATGAAGTGGCTGGTGAGTGAAGTTAAAATGCAGTTTTTTAACCATGAAAATATACGTTTAGTTTTTTACATGTCTTGATATCCTTCACTGTAAACTGAAGGGTAAAAACAAATACATGATTGATTAAAAAGACTGATAATAAATTGAGATTGGGCATCCTTTTTTTTTTTTAGAAAGTTCTAAAGTAAGCCATCTTTACTTCTTATTTACACTCATTGCTGGAAGGTTTCTTTACTGTAGATGTTCATGTTGATTTATTGAGGCTAATGAGATTAATTCATCCATGTATCCATATCCTTCATGGGTCGTTGGGTTGGAGAAGCTTTTCCCAGCGTCCTTCAGACAGGAGGCAGGATACTCGTTCTGTGATGCCAGTTATTTTGCCGCCCATGGGACTCACATATTTCACAAAGTGTGAACAGTTAAAGAAGACAACCATCGAGTTTCTTCAGCTTGACCTCAGACTATCAGCAGCTAGTCAGGAGAAACTTGGGAACAAACTTGGTTATACAGCAGAGTAATGACCACAAATACACATTAAAGCTGCAGATCAGGTAAAGTACCCTAACATTAAAGTCTGACCTCAAGTATTTTGAAAAACAAACTGTTTACATCTTAGTTTTGTGCCCGAAAACCAAGAAATTAGCAAGAGGTTCTGGTCAAAATGTCAAGACACATTCAGGCTTTTGTGAAATGTGGTGTGTTGTAGACCTGTTGGTAAGTCTTCATGATCCAATAAGTTAATCAGTAGGCAGTGCTATGATAGTTAGATATGAAATCCCTCTATTCTTTGTGAATTTTGCAGATTTGCATTGTAAAAACAGACTATTACATCACTAGCAATAACCTGACCTCTTCCGTCACCCCATGCTCTCCCCATCACAGGTCCCTCATCTATTAACTAAACAGAAAAGCTTCTTAATTTGCTCTGAAAACACACAAAGTAACCACACTGCTGGTTCAGCTTTACGCTTAGTCGTTCTTACTCTGCCCTTTCTTACCTTTGTGTGTTTTTTCTCTATCTTCTCACTGCTGGTGTGTTCTGATGAGGCCACAGAGAGGCTGAGCTGGGAGCTTATACAGCAGGGTTTCTCTTTAGCTCAGCACCGTTGTGGTGCTGCCCTCTGCAGAGGACACACAGACGAGTTATTCCCTCCAGAGAAGCCTCAGCAGTCCTCTAAGGTGGTAGAAAGATGTTTGTTGAACAGCAGAACCAGCAGGAGCTCAGATGAGATTGGGGGTTTAGGTTTCTATGGCAGCCAGCTAATGGTTTTTCTGACTTTACTGAGGAAAAATTGGAGGGATTAGCAACTTTCTCAGCATGCCTATGGCAACCAAGTTGTGTTGGAGGTGAATAGGTGAGGCAATTAGGAAGTGGTGCACTTACTGTAGCTGCTTCGGCCTGCATTTTCATTCTTGCTGCCTGGTCACTGGGGTGATAACTTTCCAGGTGATTAAACAAATTAGTCGTGTTTCTCATTTTGGTGTTCGCCACCAAATGACAAAGTTTATGCATTGGATTAATTTGTTAATCATTTGCCCTTAATCCAAACCACTTTCATTTTATTAGTGGTAGTGGGCCTTTTTTAGTTTGATAGTTAATTTGTTTAGTTTATTTTTTTTTTTATCTTCATTTTAGTGAATCTTTTATCATCTACCTGACTGCAGGTGGAAATTAGCAGCTTTGCTGAAGCCTTGCACAAAACACATTTCTCTTTAAAGTCAATTCATTGTTGCTCTTGTCCCTGTCAAATAAATTTAAGTTTAAAGGATTTTTTTAAAGGGGTTTTTGGCGCATGACTGCCAGCTAGTGAACTGGAATTTACTGAGGGATAAGCACTTCTGTAGATGGATCGACTGAATATGCTTCATAGGTTTTACCAAGATCAATGCAAATTTAAGCCATGTCAACATGTAGGCAAGATTAGGTGTATCCACTATAGATTTTATTGCTTGGATGTTTTGTCCACATGGAAGTGGTGTTTTGGGAGCCTATAGATGCTCTGTTATTTAAACTGGGTCCCAAATGGAATAGTTCTGAAAATGTGACTGTTTTGTGTCCATGTTTACAACCCATATGTATTTTTCATAAGCAGACAACACCATAGCCCAACCTCTCCTTTAACGTACATGCACAAACCTGGCCAACAGCTACAAGAAAAGCAGGTTACAGTATTGTGTTTGTGCTACAGAAGGTGCTGGGCATGATATGGTTTTTACAGCTAAATGGATTTTTTTTTTTATGTTGCACAAGTTTATGCATACATTCCACGGCTTATTCTGTTTTTGGTGTATTTCTTATACTCCCATCAACCAGGCAACTCTGCTGGAGTAATTCAAAAGCTCTGAGGAGTAAAGCAGTCCTAAAATGAACAATAACTCCTCTTACTGAAATGGTGATATTTGCAGTTTATTCACACCTTTAAATACGACTTTGATATAGTACAGCCCCTACAGCAGCATAAGTGAAATACCCTTATGAGGTGGTAAGCGTTTCCACATCACAGTTGATGTTACTGACACGTCTGGTGTTAAACAAGCTGCAAAGTCTGTAAAAGGAGGTTGGAGAGGAGGACGAATGGTGCAACTTAGTGCTGAGCTTTCAGTGATGTTCCTCAGTAAGACTGGGTCCACTGTGACTGATTTGTTCAGGTAATTTGTTGTTAATCTAATTGATACCATTTTATACGTAGGTTGCCATGGTTACATGTAAAACACAACAAGCTATAAAATTTTGACATTGTTTGGGTTTAGGTAGTAACATCCCTTGCTCGGTCACATACACTGGGCCTTTCTGAAACTGCTTGCTATCCCCTCACCCACTTCCACCACGTTCACGCCTTCATGTGGAGCGTCTACTGAATTAGTAGCGGTCTGAAACTAACACTGGTGTCAAGCGGTATTGATGATACTCTCCAATGCAGAGTGAGGTGGTATAATACACTCGGTTAATCGTGGTAGACACATCTTTCAAATGAGAGTTCTGCGTGACGTTCTTTGTAGATTGAAGACATCATTTGTTAATATGAAAATGATAAAAACAGATCTTTATACTACGTTTACGCAACTTTTTTTGTTAGGCGGTGCTCAGGCAAAGGACTCAAATGCAGGAGTCCGGACAGCAGGAGAAGGTTTTACTGGTTTATTATAACTAAATGAGTTCTAATAGGTACAATTCTTTCATAGGTTTTTCGTTGTCCTTGATCATGACATGAAGCATGGAACACGATCTGGCAATGAGACAAGGGAAAACAATATATACACAGAAGATAATCTGTGACAGGTGGAGTCCGTCAGGGCGGGACAGGAGACACAATGGCTGGAAGTAAAGGTACCTGAAACAACCGCAGAGTTAGGACTTACAAAATAAAACAAGCTAGAACAGGAAACAAAACATGACAGACAACCTAACAAACCTGACACGACATAACATTTTATTTCTATATGGAAAATTCTTTATTCCTAAATAAATATGTTTAGTTTCTATACTTTCCTTTCCCCCCTTTTTAAACTTCATCTGAAGTTACTGCTAAATGCCCGTAGTTACACCTGTTCAACTGCTAAGGTGAAAAAAGCTAATTAGCCAATCGCTTGGCACAACTCAGTGAAGAAAATGGATTTAAATTACTGAACTGTTGGTCTGCTGGAACTTTACTGGAACTTTCACACACAACCACCTCTACAGTTTACCAAAAATCGACAGAAAAAGAAAATATTAAGTTTAATTCACCCAGTTGTCTGGATGAAAATGGGCATGAATAAAATGGCAAGAACTCCAATAACCACTGGTTACAACCAAGTTATGCAGAATAGCATCTCTGAACACACAACACATCCAACCTTGAAGCAGATGGACTACAGCAGCAGAGGACCAAACCGGGTGCCTCCTGTCAGCTAAGAACAGGAAACTGAGGCTACAGTTCACACAGACCCGCCAACACTGTTGCCTTTTCATTTCAGCTGTCAATTTCACAAGCTGGGAGGATCATAAATTTTGATTTTTTTTACTTGTTTTGATCTCTAAGTGTGTACCATAATTGCATACCTAGGACTTAGCTGATGATCTTTTTTATTATATGGACATCTGCAGACAGTGTTGCCTAATGAATGCACTAATATGCTGATACATAAGTCTAACATGTGCTCTGTACCAGTGATTATTATTATTAAAGCATATTCTACCCCAATGTGCACTACAGAAAAAGTAGTGTGTGATGAAATGAAGCTGCCACTTTAGTTGCCAAGATGAAACAGTGCCAACCCAAATGTTTGTGAGTGTTGGTGTAGCCACTGATGCTGTATTGCACCATCTCATGTACAGATGTATGCGCAGCATAATTCTGTTATTGATGGACTCTGCTGTCGACCCTGTGACCTTACTTCTGGGCAAGTCGGTAATGACATTGCCCCTACTGGTTACTAGCGTATTGCTGCTTGAGAACATCCAGCTTTAATTTCTGAGGACAAATAATGTTTTAAGCAAATGCATAATAGATAGATAGATACTTTATTTATCCCCATGGGGGGAAAATATATATTATCTCCAGCTCACAATTTTACATATATACCAATATTAACTGTAAGAGAAATAATTAAAACGAATAAAATAAGAATATTAACAAAGATTAAAGATATATAAGAGTAACAGTTCCTGTCCTCTTTCTCCAGTGAAATTGTATGTCTACACATTAAAGTAGGATATTCCATAAATATTGCTCCAGTTGGAGTTTAAAACTAAATATTTTTAGGCATTTGAGTAATAATAACCAAAGCAGTACATTCTGACTGTATCATTAACAAGAAAACACAAAAAACTGTCTGCTCATCAACTCCCACTATGAAGCAGATGCATTCACTGACCAACTGGTGTACGGCTCCAGACATTTAAATGAATGGCACAGATGCAAAAAAGTGCCTGTAAATGCTCACAGCCACAGTCATTGTATGCATACAAATGCCTCCCTCATTAAACCCCCTACCCCCCCCATCTGGCCTGCAGCAACGCCACAGGTTGAATCAATAGCTCTGTTGTTTCTACATGCAACAAGGGTGCAAAACTCTCTCTCAACAATGCCTCTGTGATGGAGCCACAGGTGAAGCAGCACTTCTGAAAAAGACATATGCAGCGTGAGGAAACACAGCAGAGACACGCTACATCAGGAGTTTTCCACCTGCTGTTCCCTACGACTGTGCATCTGTTGTTCACAGCCATCCTGCTGAGAAACACCTCAGACGTACATGTAGAAAAGATGGCACTGTGTGTGTGGTGGTGGGGGGGGTGGGGGCGGTTAGTCATGCAGCCGTGATAATCTTCATGAGTGCTGCCCACTCCTCTACAAGCTCTGACTCAAGCAGCGATGACCTCACCGCTGAATAGCTGGTTGTGTGTTTTGTGCGAGTGGTGTTGCTTTTAAGTGTTTGCATGCATTTTTAGTCAAACAAACCCTGTCAGGCGTTTTAACAAGGAGTTGTGATTTATTCACATACTCAGGTCTGTGATGGTTTGTGCTTGCCAATTTATCTTGAGTTAAGGCAGAGAAATCAGAGGTTAATGTGAATGCTGCTAACATTCTCAGGGGATCTTCCCCCTACTTCTATCCCTCCTATCTCCTCTTCCTCATCTCTAAACCTTCCCTGGTTTTCCTCCGTTCTCCAGTCGGACTCTGGGGCTTTTCCATCTCCTCCCTGTAGCCACAAGAGAACAAAGAGCTGTAGGAATGGTGTTTTAATGTTGTCTTCATCCCTTCACTCTCATTTGGATTTCACGTAATTTCCTTTAATTATTGTCAGTGTACGTGTGTGTGTCCACATGGTGCTAAGGGTCTCCTTGTATGAGAAACAGCAGCTGGAGTCTTTTGAGTGCTGCCCAGCGAGGACACTGGCAGTACCCTCAATAACTTGTAGCTTTGCACAAATTGCCACTGTTGACATGTGAAGATATATGATGCACTATACACAAATATACATTCTAACATGATTAACAGAATCTCAGTAAAACACTGGTAAAGAATGCTGTAGCATGGAAGAAAAAGTGTTTCTGTGCTGAAGCAATGACTTAATAAGCAAACACAAACTGATTTAGCAATGATTTTAAAATCGATCAAGAGCCACACTGTCAGCTCTGCATTGCACTGACTCAGAGCTATAAGCTCAGTGCAGGTTTTAACAATGCTGACACACAATAGAAATGCCATCCTGATGTTAAAAGCAAGTACCGTATTTTCCAGACTATACGTTTGGCTGGTCCTGTGACTTATAGTCAGGTGTTATATATATAATTTAACATGTTTTTAAATGGTAATTAATACCGACTGACATGACCCAAGGAGTAAACATTATCATCTACATCCCCGAGAGGGCGCTCTAGGCTTGTGATAACCACGGTATTTGCTGCTCCTGTAACATTGAAAAGATTCACAACAACATTAACTTTAAAGACAACTGAGAAAAACTGAACATAAACAAAATGGCCCCACGAAGAAAATCCTATTCTGCAGATTAGAAACTGCAGGTAGTAAAATACGCAGCCCAAAAAATCGAGCAGCAGTTGGTGGAGTTGTTCATAACCGAAATCGAGAATGAAGAATTCATTTACAGACCATGATAAGAGTGTGAAATTGTACTCAGAAAACGTGGCACTGCTCTGCAAATAATTTATTTTTGAACAAGGAACACTAGAGTCACAACTTCCTGTCTGATTGTACTGCGATTTGCTTGAAAGTGTCAGCGAAGAGATTACAGAGTGGAGTAAAGCGAGAACTTAGTTCTTGTCCTTAAGGCTGTTTGAAAAAACTTTGTGTGTTCATACACCATGAGAAGCTTTGTCTGCGACAGAATGACTGCGGGTGGAATGTCTCTATGCACAATTGACCTGGTTATTTAATATTTATTGTGAAACTTCATCGGGGGCAGGGCGGGGTTGTGAACCTGTTGATGTCGGTGTTGTTTAATGCCAAATGTGATGATTTTCAAACTTTCTCAGCACCTCAATCAGCTGTTCATTAAGTGTAATAAGGAGACTAGTTCTCCCTCACAGTTTAAAACATCCTGGAGGAAACTCTGGTGTTACGTTAACATACTGGACACATATTCACCCTGTTGGTTCATGTGCTATTGTGGAGTTGAATAAATTGCCTTTCCAGATTAAATATTTTTGTTCTTGGTCTTGGATTTTGTGAAATAAATTTTTAATTAAGTATGTTTATTTTCCCTCTCTTCATGACACGTTTTATGACTGATGCGACTTATACTCCAGAGCGACTTATATTTAGCTATTAATCTGCTGTCATTCTTATACTTATTAAATTTGTATAAAGCATATCTACGGTCCTGGATAGCCACATCACAGAACAACGAGGTGTTAACCGCTCAGTCAGACCGAAAGACTAAATCAGTCATCAAATAAAAAAAAAACTGTCTTAAAATTACAAGAAAAGGAGAAGTGCTCTATACTCACAGAGACTGGGGTGGAATGGGAAGCAATGTAACACTAATTCCATCATTCTCTACCTTTTAACAAGCAACTGCTTTTTTAAACACATTTACTGTGTCTCCACACAGATTTCTCTGTTTGCTTTATTCTGACTTTAATCCACACTAACACAAAGTAGAACTTGACCATCATTTGATCTGTTTAAACAACTCATAGGACTTACCAATGGATGTGTTTTGCTTCTTTTTTTTTATTTAAGGTAGCCAATACATCTATATTGATTACTTGACTTGTTTTAGTTAAGTACTAAGTATTTCAGATTCTACAACACATATCACTGCATTCTTAGTTTAGTTGCTTTGTATATATATATATATGTACTGGACTGGATCATAACAAAGGATTTAATGAAAGCGTATAACAACATCTATCAGGATAGAAATATGGTTAGGCCAATATTAGCCATTAACATCAGCTTCCCATGAGAGTAAAGTTAGCAGAGAGATGATAAAGCCAAAGGTTGCTGAGACATTATGGTCTAGACAATGTTTTGTTCTAACAGACAGGGTGAAAATGCCAGCATTGATCACTGCATTTTTCTTTGCATATTATTTGACTGCAGACATGTGTGTTCACATTTTCGCGTCAAATTCAGAGCTTGTAAGTGTGTGTATAATGTAAGGCTATAAAGTGTGAATTATTGCATGCAGTATGTGTGCGTGCACGCCTCTGTGTTTGTGTATGTGTGTCTTGTGGTGTGATGATGTAACTAACCGTTACCCTCAGCTGACTTTCTGATCAGATCTCAGGTGGTCTGTTTCCTGTTAGTACGCTGCAGTAAATAGGATTTCCCCAAAATCATATTCTGCTGCCCTGCTTCTCCCTTCTGAGCAGGAACACACACTTCCAGAGTCCCTTGTAATATTTGCTTATTATACTTTGCTTCTATCACCCGTAACAGCAGTAGCATCAGCACTTCCAGTATTTATTGCTTGGACCTTTGCGATGGCTGTTCTTTTTGTTGTGGCACTTTTATAACAAGACTTTCTCACTCCCTCCTTTTTTTTTTATCTTCCCTCAATCTTTTCCATCATCCTCCTGTACTGCTGTCTCCCAATTTAATTTCCTCCCTGTCCTCTTTGTCTCTAAACCTTTCCCCTCTCCTTTTACCTTTGTGTTTGCTCTCACCACACCATCCCTCCTATTTATTCCCCTGGCTCTCCCTCCTTCCACTTCCCTCCCTCTCTCCTGCAGAGCCGGATTGGGCGTCGCTGACTTTGGGTGTGTTTGTTTGCCAGGCCTGTTCGCTCCTTCACCGGAACATCCCTGACATCAGCCGGGTCAAGTCTGTCCAGGACACGTGGGATGCCAGTGAGGTGGAGGTAGGGTGGTAACAGCAGTAATCCCTTCTGCTTTTAGAGATCTACATAGTGGGGTGGGCAGACAGGGAACATGAACACCCTTTGGGGGAAGCCTCATTGGTGAGTTGATAAGGCACAAACCAAATAAGTGGAGATACTCCAAGCAATGACTTCCTGGATCGAGCCCCACCTAGACAGTCCATTTGTCACCAGTTCAACAGCCCACTTTACTCTTATTTATTCATTCTTCTGCCATGTCTATACAGTGAAGGAAAAATTCCCCAAAATATTTTACAAAATAGATTCAAGAAAGAAAAATAAATAAATGTTCAATCTTGTATTTAAAAAATTCTCCACTTTAACATAACATTTTTTTTTTCTCAAATTACGTACATGTTGGGCTGCCGCTAGAATGATGAGTTGGAGCAACTTTTATGTGGGCTAATGCCTTCGATTTTCACCTTGTCTGCTGGAAGTTTACAGCTCCACTGAAACAACGATCCAGTGTGTCTGCAGCACACTATTTTCCTTTCTTAATCGAACGTTTTATGCCAGAAACCTTGGTTGTACACACACATTTCAAATTGCTGTATTGTTTTTTTTTTTGTTTGTTTGTTTCCAGACTAAAGTATATCCAAATTATTTTAGGAGCAAATAAAACCAAATCAATTTATACATGAACTAATACTGCATCAACATATTTTGCTTGGCTTAAACCTTAACAACATTTATAACGGGGCAGCTGTAGCTCAGGAGGAAGCACAGTCGTCTCCCAACTAAAAAGTCACTGCTCAATCCTAGGCTTCCCCTGACGATGTGGCAAAGTGTCCTTGGCCAAGACACTGAACAAAGGTTGCCCCCCGATGTGTCTATAGGGGCATTAATGTGTGTGATCTGGACAAAAAAGCACTAATAATAGAAGTGCTGTATAAGTGTATGGGTGAATGTGAAATGTAGTGTAAAAGCACTTTGAGGGGTGAACACATGACTAGAAAAGTGCTATATAAGTACAGTCTATTTACCATTTACTTGTAGACATGGCACCATGAAAGCTTCTTCCGAGGATCGTGGAATTCAGACCAGTTTCTCAGCTCTGACTGCCATTACTAAATAAGTCCAAAATGTTACTGTTTGTATGGAAACTGTAATGGTTGACTCTAAAGGACCCGGGAATTCAGCCACACACAGTGATTGAGGTTTTACCAGGGAAATGTTTATTGGGCACATGGAAGGACAGGAGCAGCTCTACAGAGGAGGTGGCAGGGTCCTGAAAACGCTGCGGAACACAGAATCCAGGAAGGCTTCAGAAATAAACAATGAGGTTATCCAATCCAACAAGGTGTATGGGTCAGGCAGAACAACTAGGTAAGAAGCGGATACTTAACAGGGCCAGGCAGAGATCGGTGGTCAGTCCAAAACAGGAGTTGTAATCCAGATAGGCAGGGAGCAGGAAAATCCGACAAGGAATCAGGCACCAGGAAATCCAAGAAATGTAGCTGGGTCAACTACAGGAATCTAGACAGTATACTCAAGACAAGACAAAAACACTGGATATAAGTATTTCTTTTGGCAGGGAAGCAAAGACTGGAGAGAGGTTAAATAGGATGATGCACAAGTGAGGAGAGGGAGCAATCAGGAAGTTCAGATGGAGCAAATAAGCCTGATTGAATGAGCTGAAGGTTAAATAGAGCAACCACCATGACAGAAGCAACCCAGTTGGGATGCTTATGTGTCAAGTTGATGTAAAAATGGTAACTGCATTTATACAAAACTTCTGGTCTTGTTAATCACTCAAAACCCTTAACAATACTGCATTCACTCATTTACACAGGAGTGTTATTATTATTATTATTATTAAACCCATATCCACACACAAGAATGAGGCAATGTAGGATTCAATTACGTGACGGGAAGCCAGCATTCCCCCATTCTACCTCCTGAACCACCAACACAAGAACATGATGGATTTTTATAAACCCCAAGCAGCACTGTCGTCTGACTCCTTCTAAATGTGCACATCTCACTGCTGGCTGCTGTTGTTTCTTGGTTTATTTTCTTTTTTTTCTTCCTTTCTTTTTTATTTTATTTTATTTTATTTATTTAATTTTTTTTAGCAGTTTAGGCCAACTTGTAGAACATTTTTCAAGGCAAGAACAATCAGTTTTAAGATAAGGATCAGTGCTACCAGTGGCTTTATAAAACCAGCACTCAGCTGTTATGAATGCTTTGACTGGCTGTGATATTTGGGCTAGATATTGGAATTCCAATCAACTCGCTGACCAGCTGATTGATCCGATTTGAGAGATTTTTACAGCAGGGATTCCTGAAGTAATAGGATAGTTTACAATATTCCCTTGAGTGTAAAAAGAGGCTGAGCTGTTGTGTGCTTTGCCATCATGCTCCCCTTAGAAATACAGCAGAAATATAACAGCTGTGCAACATTAACACAGAAAAGTAAAGAAACGCTGTAATTAATGTTTTCTCACTGTCTGTACAGATGATGAGTAAGGCTGTTCTGTGAATGTAACAGCATGTGAGCTGAAATGCCAGCAATCTGTAACAATGAAGACTTTGTGGGAGGTGATGCAAATGTGACTCATAAAGGGAAACATGAGGTTCAAGTTGTAGAAGGATAATAACTGGGATGTAATGGGAATTTTACCTGAGAAGACAGTGAGTAGATTACAAAGCAAACTTGAGGAAAAATAACACTCACCAGCCTGCCACGTGATTGGCTAATTTTTACAAATAGCCAATTAACCAATCACATGGCATCAACTTAATCCATTAAGATATGTAAACAGTGTCAAGTTGACTTGTTGAGCTGACATGGTCGGTGCCAGATGGGCTGGAATATTTGAGGACCTGCTGATCTACTGGGATTTCATACTCAACCATCTCTAGGGTTTACAGAGAATGGTCTGAAAAAGAGAAAATATCCAGTGAGCAGCAGTTGTCTGGATAAAAATCCTTTATTAATGTCAGAGATCAGATGAGAATGGACAGACTAATTGGGGATGATAGAAAGGAACATAGTAATCACTGGTTCCAACCAAGTTATGGAGAATACCATCTCTGAGCACACAACATAGATGGGCTACAGCAGCAAATGACCACACCAGGTGCCACACCAAGGAACTGATGCTACAATTCACACACCCACCAAAACTGGATAGTAGAAGATAGAAGAAAGTTGGTCTGATGAGTCTCTATTTCAGCTCCACATTCAGACTGAATTTGGCTTAAAATACATGAAATCATGGATCCATCCTGTCTTTTATCAGTGGTTCAGGTTGCTGCCTTTGGTTTACTGATGTGAGAGATATTTTCTTGGTACACTTAGTACCGAAACTGGGACCTTTAGTAGCAATTAAGCATTGTTGCCCACATATAGCATGTGTACCTGAATATGTCGCTGACCATTTTTACCTCTTAATGACCACAGTGTACCCTCAGATGGCTACTTCCAGCAGCATAATGCACTGTGTCACAAAGCTCAAATAATTTCCACCTAGTTTCCTACACATGACAACGAGTTTACTGGACTCCAGTGGTCTCCACAGTCACCAGATCTCAATCAAGTAGAGCACCTTTGGGATGTGGTGGAACATGAGTTTCTCATCGTGGATGTGCAGCTGACAAATGACATATTATTTTTATTTTTTGAGGAATATTTCCAACACTTCGTGAATTTAAGTTAAGAAAAACTTTAAAGCTAAAAAAAAAAACGTCAGGCCCCTTTTCTTTTTTTATTAAAATCATGTTGTATCAAAGGGTTTTTTAACTTTATTCTTAGCTTTAAAATGTGGCTCCCAAACACATTGAATACTAACAGAGGAGGCTATTATGTTGTAAATGTTACGTTTGAAGTGTCAAACGCATCATATGAGGACATTTAAGTCACGTGTAAATTTGAGTGACTTTTTGTAGAAATTAGTGTTGTTGTTGGATTTCCCGCTGCTTTGACCTTCACAGCAGAATGCCACAGCGCTGCATCCCTCTTGGAGCCCTTCAGAGGATAAGAGGAGGCATGCTGTGGGATTCATCCAGTTGGATTGTGCTCAGAAATTATCCTCGGGTAAAGCACACAACGAATAAACAAGAGTAGAAGGAAGATGTTCTGTAACGTTTAAGGTTTTCTGTGCTGCATGTTTTTATCTAAGTTAATTTAAGTCAACAAGAGATATTCTAAGTTAAGCTCAATTAGACTCTGGAAATCCGGTTTATGAACATTAATAATTTTTTAAAATCTCTTGCATTTATTGCATTTATTTCTACAAATTAATCAGTGCTAGTGCAGCACAATATCTTTAAAATGTATTGTTATTACAACCATAACACATTCAATCCATACTGCAAGGACTATTATGATATTGCAAAGACATTTTGACTTAAAGTAGGGCCATCCTAGGTGTATTAATGAGGGCTAAATTCCACTTAGATAAAGTTCTTCTTTTGGGAATGTTGTACAACTAGCCAGTATTATTTTCTTTGAACATCAAGTCGTGCTTCTTCTTCTCTCTCTTTCAGTTAATTGCTGAATTGGGCAACAATGCAGCCAAGGCTAAATATGAGCAGAAGGTTCCTGCTTTTTACTACAGACCAACACACACTGACTGCAAGTGAGTATTTGATCAGTTAGCTATCTTTTAATCCACATGAAGATCACCCTGTGTCAAATTATATTAGATATTTTGTCATTAGCACTACATATTTATTATTATTGAAGACAAGCATTTTCCTAAATTAGCTAACTTGTTAAGTAGCTAATTGTAAAGTAATGCTAAGTGAGCTAACTAATAGTGTTTAAGCGCAGCCATTCTGAAAGAAAAACTGTAAGTAAACGCATGTTTAGCTAATAATACTAATGACTGTTTCTTTGCAAAGCTAGACTACTGTGTTTATTTACTTTATGTCAAAGTGTCCACTGTGGACATTTACTAAAGACACATTCAGGTATGCACTGACAGATTTTAGAAGTCTTTATTTCTTCTGAAGAACATTCTTCAATTTGTAGTATCAGATTGTAATTTTTCCACTTGTCAAAGGATCTGAGATAAATTTTTACATGATTTTATTATGATTTTTTGCACACCTTTTTCTTTATTTCACAGTATGTTTCTCTTCATACTATTTTAGGTACTTTTTAATGCATCTTTTGCACCCCCACTGTGATGTCTTTAATGTTTTATGCAATGCACAATGCAATGTCTTGTACATGAAATGTGATATACAAATAAACCTGCCTTGCTTTGCCTCACAAGGGACCAGTTATCTTTATATCATCTTTGATGATTTGGCTTTCATTTAATGCCAGCCACATATTTATTTTTCAAACCTTAAACTGATATTTCAGAATCTTAACCGGGGATTCAATTTCCTAAACCTAACCAAGAATGTTGACCGTGTATAAAATCGTTTGGTTATTTTACTCAGAAACTAGATATTTATGCTCTAGAATCTATTCTCATTTTACAAGGTTGATATTTGATATATGTAGGTTATTATTTACAGAAACAGAGTGGAAAATAACTGTATAGTCAGGATCTCATCTAAATGACATCCAGAAGAGACTACTTCTTCTTCTGCCTGCCATAGTTAACATATATGAAATTTGGTACATTATAAGTGCCACAACAGCACGTTGCTCACTCAGTTTATCAGAGCTCATTCATTTCAGTTGAGCCAGTGGACCCAAACTCAGACATGTGAAACTATTTCAGCTCCACAAACAGCAGTGATGTGGGATGTGATGTGTGTGGGAAGACAGCGTGGTGCTGTAGCAACACCAAAAACCTCATTAAACATCTGAAAGTCAATCCTAACCCAGAACATAATGAAGTTATAATGACACGATCTAAAGAGAAAAGGAGAGGGATGGGTGCTGCTAGTGCGAGACAGACACTCAGTCTTTGCAGGCATGTACTATCCAGGTACAGAGGGAGGAAAGGCGAAGCTCTATTATGAAGCTTTACGCTGAAACACATTACTTTTTCTTTTGCTTTTCCAAACACATTAAGTACAAAGTATTGTAAACTGATCAGTATAATTGATACCAGCCTGATTTTTACTTGGTATCGGATCGGAAGTTAAATCAGTGGTGTCGTACATCACCAGTAAAAGCACGGAAACGTTTTGTTTTTAGAATGAGAAAAGTTTGCAACAGCACTTAACACAAGATTAAACTGGAATGTCAAACATAAAACAAAAACAGACATTGTTTGTATTTTTGGTTTTCAGAAATGTAAAATGGCATTTATTTTTCCAGTATACAGGGGCGACAAAAAAAAAAAAAAAAAAGCAACATTAGTGAAATGTTAGAAGTAACTGTTACATGTTTTTTTCTTGCCACACTGCTTGCAACTGAATGTGGCCTGCAATCACACTTTATGCTAAAAACTGACAAAGTGATGCAAACGTACAGTACAGTAAAGCTGATAATGAAACTAACATACTGAGCAGTTTCACACCTCTGATCATGCGTATCCACTTCAGGACTGTTTTACTTCCTCTTTGTATATACAAAAGGCCTAAAAAAATCTCCTCCAACCATTTCCTGTTGTCAAACATCAACTCAAGCTTTTTATAACAAGTATACATTTAAAAATTGTGTGATGGCTGCCCTTTAATACAGACTGCATCAACATAGTTTTTATTCTGCTTCCAAAAATACATACTTTTTGATGTAGACACACTCTTGTCCACCCATCCACTTCTACGCCTGCCTCCCACAGAATTTAATAAAAACAGACAAAACCAAACCAGACCAGACCTTCTCTCTTTCACACCTCTAGTTCTGTCAGTTCTAATGAAAGAAATGTCTTTCCCAGTGTCAGGATTGGCGTGTCTGCTTGTGTTCACACTCTTCTGTTCCCCAGAGGTGCACAGGGTTTAGTGTTGAAGATCCAATGTCTCTAGAGGGTTTCATTCATAGAATTTTCTTTAGAGAATAAAAGACATTTTTGTCTCTTGATGCTGATGGAATGGCTGATTTATGTCTCCTTTACAGAGGAAAAGAAAGCGAGTGCAGAAATGCGTAGAAAAAGAGGATGAATGGTTCTGAGCCTAAAGGAGGTCTGGAACGATGAGAGAGTTAAAGAGCTTGTTGGCACGGTGACGAACTGAGAGGTGTTGGTTTAACTGAAGAGGAGGAAATTCTAAAATTGTGATTGTACGGCTTTTCATGGAGCTTTAGTCAAAGGCTTTGGAAATCTTTTTCTCTTTGTTCCTAATGCCATGCATATCTGTGAATTGTTGAGCATAATCTTAAAGAATAATTCATTACTGAATTCCATGCTATCATGTTGACTAGTAACCTTGATGAACCATTGCCATGAAGAATAAAGGCAGTTCTGAAGGCAAAAGGGGGTCCAACCTTAAAGTGGTCGGTGGGAGTACAAGCCAGTCCCAGCTACACAGCACATTTCTTTTAAATAAAAGGCAACATTGTCAATAACCACTTAAAAATAAACAAGAAAATCTAGGGTCTAATTCATCATTAAGTCCATCTGGTGTCAAAATGTCCAACCTTTGAGACTGCACAAAAAGCTCAGATATCTAACAAGACCTGAGTAAAACCTCTGACCCGCCACTACTACAAGGAGTTAGCTGAGGTGGTTTGAAAAGAGGTAATAGATTGCTGGTTCTATGTAGCAGAATTACCCAAGATAAAAAAAAAAGTGGTTTTATTTGTGTGTAGATCTCATTTGATGAGTGTGCAGTTCACATAAGAGCTAACAGTGTGTTTTTATCGTATCTCCAGGCTGCTGAGGGAGCAATGGATCAGAGCCAAGTATGAAAGAAATGAGTTTGAGTTTATTGAGAAGCAGGAGCCTTACTCTGCAGGTACGTACACCAGGAAAGCTTTGTGTCATCATCACTTTTAAAAACTCTAAAGAGTTTATATGTTTTTCCCCCACATAGATCTGAAATCATTTAAGTTGATTTGTTGAACTTCATTTTTCTTCTGACTGGAGATATCTCGCAAAATGTGCTGATAACATCCCAATACACAAGTTTGTAGAACCAGAAGGGCTTCAGTGTAGAGTTGACCTAAATATTACCTAAATGAGCCTCAATTATGTTAAGAATTTACTTCATTTTTGGGTAAATATGAAGGTCGAACTTATAATTGGTTCAGTTTAGCACAAGGAAGCAGAAAACTGGAAACGAGAAGTTTGGAGTTATTTCCAACTAGATTTAGTCTTTTTACTCTCCTATTAAATTGGTGTCTAGTTCAGCTTCTTTTCAACTGTGAAACATCACCAACGTGGGGTTGCCCAAGGACACTTCGGCATGTAGTCAGTGGATGCCTGGATTCGATCCGCCTACCTTCCCTTCCGGTCGAAAGACGACTGCTCTTCCTCCTGAGCTACAGCCGCCCAGGTCACTGCACCTGAATTTCAATTGGTCCATAATGACTCTGCATGCAGACAGCCTAGTACTGCAAAGAGAGACCAGATGTGCCCTGTGTTATCCTCTCTGCATTTCATGTGAGAATAGAGTTTACTTTCAGATCCCTAAATGGTCCACCCTACCTCAGAGATCTTGTTGTTTCTAATAATCCCACTAGAAAGCTTCGCTCTCAGAATGTGGGCTTGGTTGTGGTCCCTAGAATTTCTAGTTTCAGAGAGGGTGGCAGAGCCTTTAGCTATCAGGCTCCTTTCCTGGGTATAAAATGCTGAAACCATGTTTTAGGACCAGACTTAAATCTTTCTGTTTTGAGAAAAACACATCACTTTACTGAGAATAATACTTTCCTTTACATTAAGTTAATGGGAAATCAGTTAGTGGTTCCACCCTTTTTGATACCAAACGTAGCCTTACTTCTTTTCCAGTCTTGCTCACAAAATGGCATATTTACTGTTGCTGGAAGATATGCTGTTGTGCCCTTCATAATGAACGAATCTTTCATGATCATTCAGATTTATTTGCCAAGTGACGATTATCTGGATGCTTTAGGTTTGGAATATACTTGCTGTTAGCCACACGTCCATATCCATATCATGGCTGTCACTTGTTCCTTTGGCATGTAGGCCACTAGAGTTGATGCGAGGTAACGTGTCGCGTGCACGAGTTGCAATATTGAGGTGAACACTTGCGAACAAGAGCATGACTACGACAGGTCCGAGGTAAACACAATGGTGGATAGTTCTGAATAACGTCTCTCTGACCTTTTCCACAACCACCGGCATCTGTATGATTTTTTTCCTCCTCATTGCACAATTACAAACACTCGTGCCTTAACAGTTGGCAACAATTTGGAAGTGTTTTGAGGTTTGATGACCCGGAAATACAATGTGACCTGTAGATTGACCTTTTCATTATTTTAAAGTCCAAGTGCTGTGTACTCCCCCTTGTGTTGAACTCCAGTACTGAGCGTTTTTTGCCACAACGTGCTTCCGTCGTTCGCAGCAACTATGTTGATGTGTATGATTGTGTTCGCAGCAAGCTGGGATCGTTTGTAGAGATGGGATTTATGGCTTTTTGAAGAGAGCCGGATCTTGAGGAGCCGTTCCTTTCAAAGAGCCATTCAAAAGACTGGCTCATTCTTACAATATCTTACAAAATTTCACAATATATAAGAATGACAAACAATCAAAATATGTACTCTATAAAATCTACTATACAAGATTAAATAAGCTATAGGGAAAATATAGATAAAAAAGGACAAACCTGAGCTGTGAGTGCAAATTCTAGTAAACGTTTTGGACAGAACTATAGACTGTATATAAAATATGAATGGAGCCTCCATGATGTCACCCGTACGTTTCTGAAGAGCAAAAGTGAAGCTCGTTGGGCGTTCCCACCATCGCCATCTTGGTAGCATCACGCGTGTTCTTAGTCCCGTAAAATCCAAAAATGGGCATAGAGGTCAATCTTAGAGGGGGACTGTAAAGGTGGGGGCGGATGATTGACACCCATTAAACTCCGAGCTGCCTATAGCTAAGAGCTAACCGAGCTAACCCCGAGCAACGGTAGCTAACCAGCTAACGGAGGTAGGCGGGCTAAAGCTAAGGCGTGCTGTTAGTCAGCTAAAAACTGTGGTTGTGCTGCACTTTCCCTTCTTTCCGCTGATATTGGATATCTGTCAATCAATAGGACACGCCCCTGATTATGCCAAATTTTATGAGTTAGAAAAAAAATTCACCCCCCTCACAGTGTTCACGAAGGTAAACTTGACCCGTTAAACCTAAAATAGTCTTTTGTACCAGGCTTTAAACATGTTTATTTCTGCTGTGAAGTTGGTCTTTTTAACAAGGGAGTCTATGGGGATTTGCACTGTTTTGGATCCAGCCCCTTGCGGATGAAGGGTGAACTGCAATTTTTTGCACTTCCGCATAGGCTTCACATTTTACCGCTGGAGGTTGCCGCTTGGATTGAACTCACAGTATTTGTTTCTGAACCATACTCTCTACCCATAGATGCTTCACATGAATGGAGCGTGTTGGACATTTGACTTCTATGATGCCACAAATGTGATGAAGACAGTGTATAATAAATATGTATATATTATATATTAAAAGAATGGCTCACAAATTAATGGCTCACAGCTGTGAATCGGTTTCCATCGTTTATTTAAAAGAGTTGATCTAGAGAATCGATTTGTTCAAGAACGTCACATCTCCAATCGTTTGGAGCTATACACAACGGTCCAGCCCTGTCCCACCACATTTATAATTTCTCTTGACTTTGGGCTTTTAGGCAACTGCAAGGTTTTAAGGTCGGAAAGCTACGTGATGTTGCTTTAAGAGAAAAATACCACGTTAATGCTTATATTCTCGTCTATGTTGATATACTGTAAATATCTTTCAACTTTTCTAACGGAAATTTATTCTCTGTGCTATCTGTCTCTGATAAAGATACTTGCATGCTCTTCAATGTATGACAGATGATGTTTTGAAGGTAGGTGAGGATGTTTCATTTTCATGTACTAATTTGCTATCTAAAACAGTGTGGCGGCTGCTCTGTTGTCGTGCCAGGCTTTTTGTTGTTTACCCTTCAATAAGCAGAACCTTGAAAACTCCTTGAACAAACATCTCCCAGTGGATGCCGGTAGCAGAAATTCAATTACCCTGAAACATCCATTGACGTCTTTCAAAGATTCATTTCCATCCTTCTTCTCTCGAGTGGCTCTGTATATGTTTGCTGTTAAAAGCAAATTCGAGCAATGACTTTGTAATTGTCACTGCTGGAGAGTGGGACTGCCGTTAAAACATTGAGTGCATTTGGTTGGTTGGCTGGTCATCTGAGTATGTGTGTGTGTGTGTGTGTGTGTGTGTAGAGGCTGCAAGTACTTCATTTGTGTGGGCCTATGCATGGGTGTGCCTACAAGTATATATTTCTCATCCTGGTGAAGATGGTCCTCTGATTGGCTTTTGGTGACCTCACCTATTTATTAATACAATGAAGAAAAACACACATACACAAAAAAAATAGAACAGAGAGTAATTGTATGAGCCATTTCATCATCTCTGTGCATTTCTGCTCACATCAAAGCTCATTTTGAGGGACATAGCGTGTGAATATATGGGATGTGTTTGTGTGTACTGGGTAGGAGGAAATTATCTGTGGGCAGTAACCTGCCCTCCACTGCAGCCAACATTGATCGGGTACGCAAAGGATGGGAAGAAGAAAAAGAGTGTCAGTGAAGGAGGCGAGGGTGGGGACAAGGAGGTCTATTGATTGGTGAGGTAATGCCTGTAGGTGAATGTTTGGAGTCAGAAAGTCACAGACACAAAGTGCTGAGCGAGTACAGAGGATTTAGTGATAGAAAAGCATGTCGGGAGAGAAAATTTCATACATTACATGAAAACAAGCTTCAGGAATCATGCCAGTTTGTGATGCATGTGATGTTTTTCATTGCAGTTGACAAGATCTTGATAGGGGAATATAAAATGTAAAGTCAGCCTGTCCAACACCAAACAACAACTAATGAAGAAACACAGTGGAGCATTTAGCATTCAGACCCCAAAGATATTAACCTCAACAGCAAGAACAGTTACATTGCTAACCTCCTTTATCATGTTACTTGTTAATGGTCTACAGTTTGTTTCCTGGCCATTCAGCAGTATTAAGATTAAAAAAGACTTTTGACTGCGTAAAAAAAATGGATGTACCTGCCAGATCCTGCAACCTGAAGGCATTGAGTGCTAGAACAAACATAAACATGTGACCCCCATTGGTTTAGCTTTCCACTGCCACATGTTATTGCAGTTTGTTTAACAAGTACCACTTGTTATAAAATGTCCAGCATGGAGCACATGGCTTGGACATAAATGAGTCACTTCTCTGGGCATCTTCCCACCATTCAAGCCACAGAAATGGATTTAGATGAAACAGACAACACTTCGAAGTGCAACAGAAATAGATGTTAACAGAGAGAAAATATGGGCAGAGTAGGTAGACCAGTTTACTAAAATAGACTGAATAAGACATTGCTGACTCATGCTATGATTTCTGCTGAATTTTTCCTCTTTTCTTCCCACTCGTCTCTTTGTGCTGTCACCCATTGATACTTCAGGCGATCTTTAATTTGAGCTCAGCTAGAGTATCATCCTACACCAACCAGTGTAACCCTTCTTCAGTTCGGTCTCCTGTCTCCTCTGAGGGACATTTTTTTTCTTTTCTCTCTTCTCAGGGTACCGAGAGGGGTTTCTATGGAAACGGGGAAGAGACAATGGTCAGTTCCTGAGTCGAAAGTTTGTCTTGTCAGAGAGGGAAGGAGCGCTCAAATACTTCAACAAGCAGGATGTGAGCAAGATGATACGGCTGATTTTAACGGGTGTTTACAGGAACAAAATTTCACTTGGGGAAAAAGCCAATACTTGGAAATATGAGGCTTCTGTGGTGCTCTACATTCTTGTCTGTTCTGCTTCCATTAAGGCCAGGGATCCCAAGGCTATAATGAAAATTGAAACCCTCAACGCCACCTTCCAGCCAGCCAAGATTGGTAATCCCTGTGGCCTGCAGATCACCTACTTGAAAGACAACAGCACAAGGAATATCTTTGTCTACCACAGTGATGCTAAGGTACACTGCCACACACTCACCTGTATACATACATGTGTATTAAAAGGTATTGTTGTACAAATAATTAGTCTCTATAATGAAATGATGGCCTTTTTATGTGTTCTGTGTCAGATCTTAAATTAAACTAGAACAGGGAAGCATGTTGTATGCTTTACTGAACAGAGATGGACATAAAAATGTCCTTCAGTAAATAATTTTACCTTTGCACTTTACTGAAACAAAAGATTTAAACATTGCTCCAGTTTTGTTTCTTAGATAAATGTTACTATGAGATATTTCTAACTATTACAGTTTGTGTTGCAGATCCAAATTTCTAACAGTTCATATATAATGCATAGATAAAATAAAAAATGCATTTTTGTATCATGTGTTTTATCTGCAGTCTGGCTATAGTTAACTATTTTCCATGTGTGAAGTCAACAGCGAACCTTTTTAAATTCTCTGTAAATACCATAGTAATACTTTTATGAATTTTATGAGTCCCATAGTTTCATTAAAATTTATTTTGACAATTCTTTGTCAGCAATGATACAGAAAATAAAAACAGTTTTCCAAGCCAGGCAGATTTTTTTTGTATCATTCAGAAAAGTGCAAGGAACTTATTTAAAGCATAATTTCCAGTTTCTTTGTACTAACTGGTTATATCCAGTTGAAACTAAACACTAAGATACTTAATCTTCATTTAACCCTCATATTCTGGTTTGGAAACTCTGAATGAATGTGTCTGACATCTGAATGTTGAGTCTCACAGAGCTGCTATATCTGTGGCAACTGAAATAGAAGAAGAGACAGATTTGATCAAAAACTAAGAAGATTAAAAATAAGAAATGAGGCAGATATTTATAGCCATTCATTGGAGTGAATCAAAGCAAGACACAGACGGAGCCATAGGGAGGGCTGCCCTCTGCTGTCTGAACGGTGTTATTGACAACTAGAACAAGAAGGTTCATCGGGTTCGTTCAGCACCACCATCATTGCTAATCTGTGGTGAAGTTATCGACAGCACATGGTGTCTACATAGCAGCTCACTGGGTGTAAAATATCCCACCAGTGGGTAAAAAAGAGGGGAGTAAAGGTATACATAGATGACTCAAGCAAAAGGATTTTGACTAATAAACAAAAAGTAAGAAAATTAGTGTCTGGTTGGTTATTTGTTTACTGTAACAATGCTTCTTGAAAATAAATCTTATACTGCTGGAAAGCATGTTTGTCTCCTTTTTAAACTGTGCCACATTAAGGAAAATACATTTGTGGGATGAGCAGCAACGTTGAGTATGTGGGTTGTGCTCATGAAAAACTTGCTAGATCTTATCTGCTGATGCCAAACAGCTTATTCAGCTGTTGACTGTTTTTTGTTGTCATTTATTTTATTGGATGATTGAAGTCTAAAAAAACAAGAGATGTGGCAATTTAACTACTTTTTAATTTAACAAACAGGAGCTTCAGTAGCACTGGCGACCTGTCCAGGGTGTACCTTGCCACTCACCTCATAGCTGCTTACATAGCTCCAGTCCCTCATGATGCTGCACTGCAATACGTGGGGGTAGATGGATGTCTGGGCTTCAGTAGCATGTGGAAGAACCGTACACAGTCTTGCACCTCCCTCTCATGCTGGTCACCAGCTTGATCACACACTGCTGAGGGATGGCATCCTGTTCTTCAACCAGCTTTTGTCACAAGTCAGACAATGTAGTTGTGCTGGTCACTCTGGGGCAAACAGCAGTGTTCAGTGGTGCTGAAGTCAGGACTGCAGAGAGGCTATTCCATCCTCTTCACTCCTAAATTCTGCAGGTCGTCCCACTCTTCTGAGTTCAGTATTGTTATTATGGAGGACAGAATTCAGTCCCAGAATGTTAAAATATCAGATCAGAAATACTTTATTAATCCCTTTGCAGGGAAATTCATGTTTTCGGTACAACCTGTTCAAGACTTGAC